>JAAILG010005018.1:0-38566 GCA_012026655.1 Hydrolagus affinis | reverse complement strand
CCCAGAAGAAGAGCGGGGGTGTGGGTGGGGGTGGGGGTGGGGGTGTGGGTGGGGGTGGGGGTGGGGGGAGTGGGGGCGAGGAGTCGGCGGGGGAGGCTGGGACAGAGTGGGTGGGAGAGAAACAAATCTCACAAAAACACAAACGTATTGCTGCAAAAACTTTGTGAGTTTTTTTTCAAATGTTTGGAGTCGACGCAAAAATAAATCACTCAGCCACATTCGGGACTGAAGTCTCGCCGACAGCAAAGGAGGGCGGGTTGCGTGAACAGGAAAGGCTGGCAATCGACATTTGGGACGTGACTGTTGGGTGTGAGGCTCTCCTTCTTTTGTGTGTGTTTTTGCGTGGGTGCTGATTCTGCCTCAGAGTCTCAAACTGGCGGAGTCAAGGGGATTGAGAAACCGCTCGTGAACCACCTCGCAATGTTGTCCCTGAAACTCTGACCACACAACTTTGGGGGCAGTTTCAATTCATCTTTCGTCAGCGGTTACACAGATGGCATTGCTACTGAGTGGACACTATAATAATAATAATAATATATAATAATAATCCTGGCATTTGATATCGCGGCTTTTCCCATTTTATCGACGTCTCAAAGCGCTTCACAGAATATACTGTAAAGTGAATTGACTGTATATATATTTGTGGGTGAATCGCGGCAGCCAATTGCGCACAGCAACGTCCCCCACACAAACAGTCATGGATTGAAATGACCAATTTATTATTGTTTTTTTTTGATGGATTACTATTAGGGCGTGTGGAGTAAGGAAACTTGCCCAAGGTTTCGTCCTGAGCTGCCTGGATTCGAACACAGGTTTCCCCAGTTTGGTCTCCCCAGCTTGCAAGACAAGTGCTCTAACCTCTAAGCCACAGGAGCTCCACAAGAATAATAATAATAATCCTGGCATTTGATAGAGTGGCTTTTTCATGTCTTCTAGACAGTGTCTCAAAGCGCTTCACAGAATATATCGCAAAGTGAAGCGACTGTATATATATTTGTGGGTGAAACGCGGCAGCCGATTGCGCACAGCAGCGTCCCCCACAAACAGCCGTGCGTGGATTGAAATGACCAATTTATAACATTTGTTTGGAGAGATTATTATTAGGCGCGTGTGTGTGTATGTGTGTGTGGAGTAAGGAAACTTGCCCAAGGTTTCCCTGGATTCGAACCCAGGTCTCCCCCGCTTGTCATTGCTGACACTGTTGAAATCGGGTGCTACGTTTCAACCCACACAAAATGTACGGTCACTTCACTTTACAGTATATTCTGCGAAGCACTTTGAGACGTCTTGAAGACGTGATAAGGCACTGTATCGAATGCAAGGATTATTATTATTATTATTATCATTATCTCTTATATTGATAAATGCAAAAAATTTACCTTCCCCAACAGGAAGCCACTTTTCACTAACCGTGTAAGGACGGTATTTCAGTCTTGCCCAGGAATGTAGTTTAAGAGGCGCACGCATACGCAAACACACTCACACACACACACACACACACACACACACAGAGCAGTGACTCGGTGTACAGAAATCAAAGACTTCCGGATCGGGACGGAGGTTTAATTACACAGTGGCAATGTGTGGAGAGCTTTCAAACAAAAGTCCCCCCGAAAAAGGAACCTGTATCCGATCACAGCTTCAGAGAAACACGGGGATGGATGGCAAAGTAAATCGACACCATCTTGTGATCTTGAACATATGACAAATTACTTTCCTTAACAAGAACATCACTGTTGCCGCGAGGTCAGAGGTGACAGTCATTACTTGTCCTGTACCTGCGGGGGAGAGAACCGGGCTGGATGTTTTTCAACCCTCCGCTTCCTCTCACATTGCCTCCGAGAAAGGGCTTTGGTGGCTCCACGCACACTCACACACTCACTCACACGCGCACTCACACTCTCACACGTGCGCACTCACACTCGCACTCACATGCACACCGACACTCATATGCGCTCACACTCACACTCACTCACTCACACACGCATGCACACTCACGCTTCACACTCACACTCGCACTCACATGCACACTGACATTGATACTCACATACGCTCACATTCCCACTCACACACGCACGCACTCACACATGCACTCACACTCACATGCACTCACACTGACACTCACACTCACATGCGCTCACACTCACATGCACTCACACACACTCACTCACATGCACACTGACACCCATACGCATACTCACAGTCACACGTAGACTAAAACTGACACGCATCTGTCAATCACTTTTGTTTCGTCGATTAATCTGTTAAGCCTTAAAATCTACGTCCAGTGCAGCCGGTGACCAGTTTCCACAGTCCCAGTGAAACACAGAGCATCCAACATAATTAGGTGAAAGGCGCGATACAAAAGTCATTTTGTTGTTGCTGAATCAGTGTATTCTTTTCTAAGTTTCTTGTATTTGATGTGGGATCCTTCGTAAAGACAATCCTACAGAGTAACATTGATCAACAATGATAGCAGCTTGCAGTAGAGCTCCTGTAGCTCAGTGGTTAGAGCAGTTGCCTTACAAGCGTGAGACCTGTGTTCGAATTCAGGGCGAAACCCTGGGCAAGTTTCCTTACTCCATACACACACACATGCGCACACGCACACACACGCCTAATAATAATCCATCCCCCCAAAAGACCCACAATAATAAAAATTGGTCACTTCAATCCCCGACTGTTTGTGGGGGGGGACGCTGCTGTGCGCAATTGGCTGCCGCGTTTCGCCCACAAATATATATACAGTCAATTCACTTTACAGTATATTCTGTGAAGCGCTTTGAGACACAGTCTAGAAGACGTGAAAAGCGCTGTATCAAATGCAAGGATTATTATTATTATCCTCATTATAATTTCTGGATTGCGGATTTCTCCAACTGACGGGAGAAGTGAAAGGGAGAAAAGCAGACGATAAAATATCTGTGAGGACAATAGAGTGTCTGAAAGAAAGAAACACAGGACAAAAAGACAGAAGAGAGGCCTTGGGAAATCTCTGTGAACCTGTGAACAAGGGTGTCAACATCCAATATGTTCTGAAGAATGCAACTGCGCAGGGAAACAATTTCACAGCGAAAGTACAAAGAGAATGCAAATGGATCAGATCAGGATGACCAATCTGATATAAGGAACCTGAATCGTTACGAAACACTGAGTGAATAAAAGCTCTTGAGTTGCAATCAAAACTTATTCAAGTAAGAAAGTGTGCATGTTTAACGAAGAGTCTCGTGAAGCGCTTTGAGATGTCTCCACGAAGTGATAATAATAATAAATAATCATAATAATAATACTTGCAGGATTGCGAGTTAAATTGAATTGCTCTTGTCAGAAACTGAGTCTCTCCATTCAAATGTATTTCACGGCATCCCTATAGTTCACAGAGAAAAATAGGTGTAGATCAGTGGGTCTGCACCTCAAAATAGGGTCTGTGGCTTGGCTCACTGGTAGCTCTCTCTTTTTACCAACTCCCTTCATGTCGGGACTTAGAATCACATACACCTATTTTTCTCTGTGTGGACTAAAGTATAAGGGTTTTGCGTAGAATAAGGTTGGAAAGAGCTAATCGCCTTTGGACTTCATTGACAGTTCACACTCAGGTCAGATGTCCTCTCTCAGTGCGTTCCATTGGTCTCAGTCTGTCTCAGCGCCTTGGGATGTCCTCCCGACGTGAAAGGCGCTTCTCTATCAATGTCATTTTGTAGTTGTTGTTGTTGTTGTTGTCTCACTGTGATCAGACCCAGGGAAACTACCAACTTCTACAGGGTGACCAAAAAGTCCTGATGTCTCCCCTCTATTATATAACAGATTCCTGCCTCCACCCCCCCAAAAAAAAATATATCATCATTTCTTTATAGACTCGATAGATATTGTAATGGTATGAGGAATTTTTGATCACCCTGTTCTATTTTGCATTGCGCTGGCATCAAATGCAAGGATTATTATTAATAATAATATTATGATTAATAATAATAAAATCAATAAAAATAATTGGCCATTTTCAATCCACAACTGTTTGTGGGGGGGGAGGGGGGGGACGCTGCTGTGCGCAATCGGCTGCCGCGTTTCGCCCACAAATATATACACAGTCAATTCACTTTAGAGTATATCCTGTGAAACGCTTTGAGACGTTTAGAAGACGTGAAAAGCGCTGTGTCAAATGCCAGGATTATTATTATGAGTGGTATTATTACTGCTAGTGTTAAATACACGGCAACTCGAGTAGCTCTGTGTGAATTAGGATCAGAGTGCTGCCGAGACCCAGCCCAGTGATGGAGGCAGACTCGATGAAGGAACTCCAGTGATAAGCAGCGACACAGTCGGCTGAATTGGCAAGTCGAACTGGCCCGAAGTTTCCATAACCAGGCTCGACATGCGATCGATGTGATGTCTGTGTTGTTTGAGGTGCAAAATAAGTTCAACATTTAACTTTTTTTTTGGTTTGTACCTGTATATAGATATATATAAATTAAAAAAAAACACTTCTGCAGCCAAGGACATCATTCCTTTTTTTATCCCCCAGGACTAAAAGCCTGGCAAGCAGTTGGATTTCAGCGTTTTCTCAGCGAGGATCTGACAAGACATTAACTTTACTCCTCTTCTGAACGCGGCAGGTTTTGTCCTGTTCATTAAAACCTGAATGTTTCTGAATCACATTGTCCTATGTTGCAGAAAGCAGCGAAAGATTGTGTTACCGATTCAAAATACCCTGCGTGACAGCCAAATAGCACACACACACACACACATACACAGACACAAAAAAAAGAAGAAAAAAAAGCTCTTTGAAGCCGTATTTGGTTTCAGGCATTGAATTCAGTTAATAAAAAAATAAAATAACGTGTTATTCAGGTATAGGGTGACATTTCTATTTTCATGGTGGCTTGGTTTGTGAATAAAAGGGAACCCAAGGGAACATATAACCAGGCCATGAGATTTCCTGCCTGGTTCTGGTCCTGTTTTCATGTTAAAGTCCCCCCACCCCCCACCACCCCCACCACCACCACCGACGAATAAAGCAGATTAAATCACCTGTTTGGTAAACAAAGAGGAGCCGAGTGACTCGGAATCAGAACCGGGGCAGATGAGATGCGACGGGTTGAATATTCCGAATGCTTTCACGGTGCGATTCGCTGGGGTTCCTCGGAGTCAGCACCCAAATCACTTGACCTCACACAGTTTATTATTGACTTAGAAACATGGGCTAGGCCGACCTTAATATATATATATATATATATATATATAAACTCCTATCTCTCTCTCTCTCTCTTTCTCTCTGTGTCTGTCTGTCTGCCTGTCTGTCTGTCTGTCTGACTGACTGTCTGACTTGCCCTCCTAGCTTTCCAAATAGGTTTGCCTGGCTCATATCTGCTGCAAATTGCACTTTTTTTTTGCTGCTGTATATAAAATGCTGTATATTTTTCAAAACTTTCAAAAAAATGTGGAATTCTGACCAAACAAAGCGTGGTATTTTGGACAGACCTGTAAAAAAGGGTTCTGATGTCAAGGTTTTCAAGCTGTTTCACGCTGAATAAAATATAAGAATATACCTGTAGAGCAATCGGTGATGAAGTGCAGATTCAAAACTACAAATAATTATGCGAATGGAGTAAATTCACGCCTGGTAAATTAATAATAATAATCCTTGGTTTTGACACGCAGCCTTATCGCATCATCGAGACGTCTCAAAGCGCTTCACAGATTACACTGTAAGGTGAATTGACTGTATATATTTGTGAGTGAAACACAGCAGCCGATTGCGCACAGCAGTGTCCCCCCCACACAAACAGTCGGGGGATTGAAAATGGCCAATTTTTATTATTGTGTTTTTATGTGGATGGATTATTATTAGGTGTGTGTGTGTGTGTGTGTGTGGGTGTGTGTGTGTGTAAGTGTGGAGTAAGGAAACTTGACCAAGGTTTCGCCCTGACCTGGCTGGATTCGAACACAGGTCTCACACTTGTAAAGCGAGTGCTCTAACCACTTGAGCTACAGGAGCTCCATATTTTATGTACCTCAACAATATCCACCCCTCCACCCACCGCCCCTCCACCCACTCTCCCATTAATTCTCTCCCTCCTGGACCATACACTGTAAGCTATTCTAACCTTTTCTCGTAACGTACCCTATTTTTGCTGCTATTTACATCGGGGATCAATCTTATTCCTCTTCTCTGCTACTACTCCTATAAACTCTAAACGCGCCATGCTTTATTCCCGAGTAAATAAACTGCTCCAAAGTGTAATCAGGTCACTGAGTCCTCGCCTTAACAAACTCGGAAGACACTTATCCTATTTATTCTGTCTCAGTTTTCAATGCGTTCCGTTCCCTGCATCATGTCCAGGCATTAAAATATTGCTTACTAATCGGTTACAAATTTGCATTTAAGTCTTCCTCAAAAGCAACGCGCGCTTTGATCTTAACCAGCAAGAACTTGCAAGAGAATTAATTCCTCCAATCGTCTCTGTGAGTGTGTGTGTGTGTGTGTGTGTGTGTGTATGACCTCTTCCACTCCCCTCTCACTGCAGGTATCTGGGTTTGGAGTTAAGGTTACCCAGCACTCGGAGGGTTAAGCGTTTGGAAAAAAAAAAAATTATGTTTGTTTTCGTCTTGGCCGGTGATTACGTTTATTGTCATTCTCTCAGAAAGATCAGAGGAACCCTCGGGGAGACATTTTAATCGTTTGTTAGTTGGTCGAGTGACAACTTGCAAATAGGTTATAATTTATCCGGCAAGAGCAACGCAGCAAAAAAACACTCGGCTGCACATCTTGCAAAATACCCTCACGCTCACGTGTGTGTGTGCGTGTGTGTGTGCATGCGTGCGTGTGTTTTACCTGCATCACGGTTCAGCGGAATTTGAAAAAGCGCTCAACCAATCCCATGATTTTATAAGTCGAACCTCGGCAGCAATGTCTGGCCTGGCATAAGCGCTTTGACACGTCGATAAGATGTGAAAAGCGCTATATCAAATCAAATGCAAGGATTATTATTATTATTATTATTTATCCTCCCATTTGTTTGGTTTGGTTTGGATTCAGAGAGCAGCAGCTGAGTGTTTCAGTGATTCTTCACATGGTGTGGATTGCCTGTGGAATGATAGACTTGGACTCTGATTTTGCAACAGCAACAAAAAAACTCGCTTACTCTGACCTGGTTACTCCCTAGTCCGCACCCTTCACTTCCGCTCGCGCGCTCTGTTTCACCATCTGTGGCCGCGCTTTCAGCCACCACGCTCTCGAACTCTGCGACGCTCTCCCTCAAACCCTCTGTCGTGGATTGAATGACCAATTTATTATTGTTTTATTTGAGGGATTATTATTAAGCGTGTGTGTGTGTGTGTGTGTGTGTGTGGAGTAAGGAAACTTGCCCAAGGTTTCACCCTGACCTGCTTGGATTCGAACACAAGTCTCACGCTTGTAAGGCGAGTGCGCGAACCACTGAGCTACGGGAGCTCCATGTTTATAAAGGACATTTCTCTAAGTCTAAGAGGTCAGTGACGCAAGAGAATCCATGAATATTAAATGACCTCTGAAGGGAGAAGAGTTCAAGGCCTGAATGCCCGTCATTGTTTCAAACTTGCCTAGGTGAGTTCACAGGTTTCACAACATAAACAGCGTAATAATATAATCGGCCTACAGAGGATTGACATGGACAATATGAGGGCAATACTCTGCCTCCAACGCAAATTACCTCAGTCGTTTTGGTGCCAGTGGGTCGTGTGGTTGGGACATCGAGGAATATTTAACAATCGCTCCGATTGCCTTGTGTTGTCTGTACCTTGCGCATTACTTACTCCCTTGTTCGGTAACTCAATAGGACCGGTACTTGGCGAGCGAAGGGTAATGGCTTGTGAAGGTGACACTGTGTTCAGAAGGAAGGACAGATTCATCGGACAAAGCCATTTTTGAAACCTAGCCGATTGAACTTTCTGACAATGGAGTGATCAGATCTTGATAAATCCCCTGTCATAATAAGCCCAGCTTCATCTCCCCCCCCACACCCCCCTCACCCCCCACTCCCCCCTCTCCCTGCTTTTCAGGTACATTCCTGCATCCCATTAACCTCAGTGACTCAACAGGCCCTCCAGGGCTCGAAACAGTTCCATTGACAATAGCAGAGGGGACAATTATGTTAAATTCCCATCCCAGCCTGCCATTGCCTTCAGATGCCTGTTCTTTTGTGAAGACAGGAGTCAGTACCTCGTCAAGGTAAAGAGTTGACTGAACGGGGGGGGTGGGGGGGTGGGGGGGGGCGGCGGGTGGGGGCAGAAATGCCACAGTGATTCATTGCTACCTGGGGACTCAGTGTGGGTGATTGACAGGTCGAGGTTAACGCACAAAATACCTGTCATAACAGGGACAATATGGGTACCGTTGGCGGCGGCTGCGTTTCGTCGGCTCTTTTGTGATTTTTTTGAAACGAAAACTTTGGGAATAAGGGGTTTACAATCAGAAAGGAAATTGGCTGTGTGCGTATCTCCTGGGTGTACGATAGTCTGGTCATGGGGATTTCTCACTCAGGAAATAACCTTTGATCCCACAGATAACAATTCTCCACTGCGGACTAACCTCCTCGGAACAACGGCATTGGTTATTCCTGGACTTTATAGATGATTAATCTGAGCGTTGATTGTAGAAAACAGTAGCAAACCTTTCCCAACACTGGAAATGCGACATTTTAGCGTAGTGAAATCGCAAAAACGCAACAAATAAATGAGACAATCTGAGAGAGAGAGAGAGAGAGAGCGAGAACGGCGAGATTGCAAGCTGATTTCCTCTCAGTTCCCCAGAAACTAAAACTGGTCTTGCAAACTCGAGTCTTCCCATATTTGATCTTGGCGAATGAGCGTAATCACAGAACCTCGGAGGGTTCAGAAAAAATATTATCAAAAAATGTTTTGTTTCCACGGTCTAGCAAATAACCGACTCTCTTTTTTTCCTGTTCACATTGTTGTCTATTAGCATCCATCCAGACGTCTTTATCTGAATCATTTTGACTGTAATTGTATAATTGGCGGTGAGTTTTGCTTTGATCGTGTGTTTTTGGTAGATTCTATCAATGGTGGTTAAGCAGACACATAAGAAATTATGTTTCACAGCAGTTGACACGTAGATAATGTTTGCAAATTGTGTAGCCTGTTGTGTGTGTGTAAAAAAACAGTTGGGGAATAAGTCCTATCTGGAGCTCCTGTAGCTCAGTGGTTATAGCACTTGCCTTACAAGTGTGAGACCTGTGTTTGAATCCAGGCAGATCAGGACGAAACCTTGATTTTTATTTTGAATAAAAATTGGTCATTTCAATCCACGACTATTTGTTGGGGCGGGGGAGGTGGGGGGGGGACGCTGCTGTGAGTAATTGGCTGCCCCGTTTCACCCACAAATATATATACAGTCAATTTACTTTACAGTATATTCTGTGAAGCGCTTTGAGACACAGTCTAGAAGACGTAACCAGAGTTATTAAGGTGAATAGCTAAACCTGGTTAACATAGGAGTCTGCCAAAGACTGGAAATATTCTCCTGTCTGGATTAACGAGTACAGAGTAACCTGGCGCAGAGTGAGAGCTTCTAATGCCTGCGATGCTTCACTGCAAAAAATCAAGAGGCGATATAATAATAATAATAATAATAATACCTTGGATTTGATACAGCTCTTCTAGCATCTCAAAGCGCTTCACAAACTATATTGTAAAATGAATTGACTATGATTTGTGAGAGCAGTTGCTCACAGCAGCGTCCTCACAAACAGTCCAGGATTGAGTGTCCAATTTATTATTATTAGAATTTATTTTATTGAAGGGATTATTTTTTCCCCCGGAAAAGCGATTCACCAATCAACTATAACAATATAGTAAGAATAACAAGTCTTGTATTTTGAAATAGTCGCTCTTCACGTCTTCTAGACGTCTCAAAGGGCTTCACCGAATATACTGTAAAGTGAATTGACTGTATATATATTTGGGGGCGAAATGTGACAGCCAATTGTCCCACAAACAGTTGTGGATTGAAATAACCAATTTACAGTATTGTCGTGTTTTGTTGTTGTCTATCAACTGGGTTCCCAATTACTGATATGTAAACTGAGGCGTGTGGAGTAAGGAAACTTTCAATATGTTTCGCCTCAGTTTATAATTGCTTGGCGATGCTCAGTAATAGTTTTTTTGACAAACATATATTGAACTAATTTAAAAGGTTTACCTGCACGATTTACCTGTTTTACCTGCACGATTGCCTGCTGGGGATCACTGTGCATTATGAAGGTGGAGCACACACACACACATACCCGGGAGAGCTCAGCCCAGGGCTGAAAAATGGTTCCACAGACCGTTCAATAGCCATAATCCTAAAAACAACTCCGAAACAGGTGTAGCAAATTTGTAACTTCTATTCCCCCAAATATCAAAGGAGGACAAATTACTTGTCAATCAGCTTTTGGGAATATTTTCAACATGAACCAATTCGGCCCTTTTAGTTTTTCCCGTTGATGTGATGTACGTACAGTGCTGGACTAGAAATAGATAATAAGAAGAATATTAATCCTAGCATTTGAAATAGTGCCTCAACACATCGTTGAGACGTCTCAAAGCGCTTCGCAGAATGTACTGTGAAGTGAACTAACTATGTTTTTTGGGTGAAATGCGGCAGCCAATCGCGTACAGCAGCGTCCCCACAAACAGTCGTGGATTGAGTGATAAAACACTCAATTTTAATTTTAAAAATTATTAAAGAAAAGACATGTTGACTGTATTTAATAATATCGACTGTGAATAATAACCAACGAGTGGCTAGACCAAGGTGCCTATTCAGGCTAGATGTTAAAGATACCACGATTCTATTCATAAAGAGAAAGTTTTTCCCAATGTCCTGGTCAATATATCCTCCAGACCAGTGGGTTCTCAACCTTTTTCAGTAATGTACCCCTTGTTAATTTTCAACATTATCGTGTACGCCCCCCCCTCCCCTCCACCCAACCACACACACACACACACACACACAGACACACACACACCACCCCCCCTCATTCCACTTGCATTTCTTGACCAAGCTTTTCTTATATAACAAAATAACTAGCGATATACACAACCAGGGGAATGACAATTAAATATACAATTTGGAAGGCTATAAAACGTTAAATAAGAGAGCTAAATAAATCAATGTACCCCCCCTGGAAGTAATTCTGTACCCCCTGGGATACATGTACCCCTGGTTGAGACCCAGTGGTCTAGATGAATGGGTTGCAGCTCGTGTTTGCCTTGCTGTGGCTACATTTGCCAACAAATGCACACAATGATCACTTGGCTTCAGTGTTGAAACATTTCAATGTTGTCGTCACACAATTAACTTGCAAGGGACTACTTTTTTAAAATTATTATTATCGAACTGGCAGGGAGATGGTGTATAAAACAGTTGGGATGTTGAGATGTGGTCGGCGTCAGCCAAAACAATGGTGACTGGGATGATAATAATTATAATAATTATAATCCTTGTACTTGATACAGCTCCTTATCACATCATCATAGCGTCTCGGAAGGCTTCATAGGTCCCTCGGACCTCGCGATCGAACATCTTTCCCCTTCCTACCCCCCCACCCTCCCCACCCCACCCCCACAACCTCGGCTCCCATCCCCCAGCTCCAGTTCACATCTGGGATTCTGCTGTCAGTATGAAGAACACAGTACAAATGCAAATTGCATTTGCATTGATTTTAAATGAAGGATTAAACGATGTGGGGGGAGGGGGGAGGGTGTGGGGACGGGGGCGAATGCGAGATGGGTTAAATGCTAAGCATTCTGATCCAGGGTATGGAAATTATTGGATTGTCTTAGATTAAATAGAGGGACCTGGACCGCAGACATGTTATTTTACTACTGTATTAACTTGCTCAATAACAGGTGGAATACATTTTTGTTCTTCCCAGGACTGAAACCTGTAACACGTGAGTCCAGACATGAAAAGTGTGTGTCTACCCTCTTGTCACAGTGGAACATGGTGTGAGTGTTGTCTATCATAGGACGGGTTAGGACAATTCATCCGTCCGGAAACTGTCATTATTTGACCACTCGACAAAAAATACAAGTCTAGAATTCAACGCATAAAGCACCAGTCCAGATCTTCTACCAAACAGAGAACAGTTTGCACAGCAAAGCTCAATGGAGGTTCCTTATATAATAATGATAATAATTCTTGCATTTCATGTAGCGTTTTTCACGTCTTCCAGACGTCTCAAAGCTCTTCACAGAATATACTGTAAAGTGAATTGACTGTGTATATTTGTGGGAGCGAAACGCGGCAGCCGATTGCGCACAGCAAGCGTCCCCCCCCACCCACACAAACAGCCGTGGATTGAAAATGACCAATTTTTATTATTGTGTTTTTTGGGGATGAATTATTAGTAGGCGCGCGTGTGTGTGTGTGGAGTAAGGAAACTTGCCCAAGGTTTCGCCCCTGACCTGCCTGGATTCGAAACACAGGTCTCTCACGCTCGTAAAGCCAGAGCGCTCTAACCCCCTGAGCTACAGGAGCTCCACGAATTATTGATCCAAGTATTTCCAATATTGAACTGCAAAGCAACCCAGGAGTTTACAATAGAAACGGCCTGTGCTGCGACAGAAACAAATGTAAAAAGTTCAGGTTTCTCGAGGCCCGCTGCCAAGAGAGTAATCGAACACTGCGTTTCTCACAATAGCTTTTCCTTTTGATTTGGTGTCACTCCGGATCACCGGAGACAAGAGGAACAGGATTGTCACCAATGTGTTTAAGTTGACTGTGATAGCCAAAGGTTTGCGTGCTCTACGACAACAGTCCTCTATGATGGTGCGTGGGCATGTATTCCGGGGCTCTCTGTCGGCTCGAAGAGGTTTTGAAGACACCGCAGATGATGCAGAGCTGAGATAGGCTTAACACGGGGGAGTTCAAAATGTTTTACATCATTTCGCTGAAAACACACTTCCAATTGACCTTTTGACACTGCTGTGCGCAATTGGCTGCCGCGTTTCGCCCACAAGTATATACAGTCAATTCACCTTAGAGTATATTCTGTGAAGCGCTTTCAGACGTCTAGACATGCTATATAAAATGCAAGGATTACTATTATGATCATTATTAATCTCTGCCTTTGTGTAGCGTTCGTAGAACAAACATCATGGGAACCACACAGAGACAAATTATCCATGGAATAGTGTTTGCATTATCGCAATCAAGCCGATGTTATTTGCAACGGCAATGCTGGAGACTGCGGGCATGGGACTATAACCTCCCATTCTCTGACATAAGAATTCTCACGTAACAACGCAGTGTGCCATCCAGTGTGGAACCGCAATTTAGACTTTAATAATAATATTGTTTGATAAGAGAGCTGTGTGACACATTTGCTTAGTTATTTGCTTGTCATTTGTTTGTTAATCTTTTTCCTCAAAGTGACTTTTTTTGACGGGCGGGTTTATGTCTGATATTGTGCAGTCCTGTAGCTCAGTGGGTTAGAGCGCTCGCCTTACAAGCGTGAGACCTGGGTTCGAACCCAGGCAGGTCAGGGCGAAACCTTGGGCAAGTTTCCTTACTCCACACACACACACACACACACCTAATAATAATCCCTCCACCCCAAATTTTTATTATTGTGGTTTTTTTTCGAGGGTTTTTTATTAGGTGTGTGTGTGTGTGTGTGTGTGTGTGTGGAGTAAGGAAACTTGCCCAAGGTTTCACCCTGACCTGCCTGGATTCGAACACAGGTCTCACCACTTGTAAGGCGAGTGCTCTAACCACTGAGCCACAGAAGCTCCACGAGCCTTAGATGCGAACCTTGAGAATCTTTCTACAGTGAGGTTTATCCGATTCCAATTGATATAACACTGAAATTTCAGATCTGATTGATTTATTCCGATCTAATAAAGACTTCAGACTATGCCCCCAAACTCGTGGAGAAAGCTTCATCTCTATAGGGAGTTAGCAGCCTAATAGGTCAGCTAGTATTATTTTGGTTCTGCTCTTCACATCCTGTCTAAGATTTTACGTCCGAGTAGGGTAGGGTACCAAAATATGATGCAAGGAATCATCGCAATGCTTCGTATGAAAAATAAATAGCAGTGAACTTCAAACAGATCAGCAGCTCCAGAGGTTTTTAATCTCTGCAACGGAGCAGTAAATCGCTAATGGGCTGCACTTCAAAACATATTTTATATTAAAGCTGGAGTTTTAGCCACTCTGGGAAGCTCTGCAGTCAGGCAAAGCTCCCGGCGTAATAACCAGGAACATCCTGCCATCAAAAAAATCCTCACTGGAAATCCAAGGCACTGGTGTCGGGGTGGGGGGCGAGGGGGCAGGGGGGTGGGGGGGGCGAGGCTGACATTTCGAGGCAGTAATAGCAATAATCATCATCACCCTTGCATTTGATAAGAGCGTCTGATCACGCCGCAGAATATACCGTAAAGTGAATTGACTTGATATTTTGTGGGGAAAAACGTGGCAGCCGATTGCGCACGGCAGCATCGTCTCCACCCACACCCCCCCACCTCCCCGCACAAACAGCCACGGGCTGGAGTGACCGGTTTTGTTTTGTTTTGTTTTGAGTGTTTATTATCAGGTGTGTGGGAGTAAGGAAACCTGACCAAGGTTTCGCTTTGTTGGGTATCGAACCCAGGTTTCTCATGAGCGAGGCGAGGCGAGCACTCTAACCATTGACAGCTGCGGGACTCCACAATATATTGTAACGTGTAGTGACTGTGTATTTTGTGGGTGTACTGGGGCAGACAATTGCACACAGTGGCGTCCCACAAACGGTCGTGGATTGAGTGATCAAGTTATTATTTTTCTATGAGGGATTATTACCCTGGGTAAACTGAGGTGTGTGGAGTAAGAAAACTTGCCTAAGGTTTCATCCTGTCTGGAATTCAAACCCAGGCCCTCTCAGTCAAACCCAGGCCCTCTCAGTCAAACCCAGGCCCTCTCACTGCAATCCTCTACAATGTGATTTATTTGCGTCGGCAAATGTGTAAACTTTAGTAGTCGTCCCGACCTGACTGTTCAGAGCCTTGGGACGTCCTCTCGACGTGAAATACGCTCTGTAAATGTAATTTTATTGTTGTTGTAGCAGAGGCAATCAGTGGGAATGTGTACCTCGATATCAAACACTTTGCGAAGGACAAACCGTGTTCAGGATTTCAAGAAAAATACCTGATTAATACAAAATTCAGGGCATATTTAACCAAAGCTAAAATGCACCGAATAAAGATTTATCCTTGTCTCAGTATGTAAAGGCCTTTAAAATATATTTATAGTTGCTACACTCGACGATACAGCCTGCAAAACTCTTTGAGAGGTTTTCTGATGAGGTGACGAGGTGCAGTGTGATACACAAGGATTATTATTAGAAGCATTAACATGCACAGTTCCAATGTATCGGCTTGTTTATTTTGACGGTGCCTCAGAACTGTCAGAGAAGCTGTTCCCAGATACGTACGTGTGTTGACTTGACTGGGAAACATTGGGAAACTCTTTCATAAGTCAACGAAAAACGTTTTAAAAAAATAATAATAATTCTCGTTGTTTGTTTGTAAGATTATCTTGAATCATCTCATATATCCTGCTTAAGAAAACATCCTTAGAAGTACAAATCCACTGATACTGGACGCAGACAATGACAATTTGTTCTTGCCTATTCCTGGCATGCGAAAATTTGGCAGCCGACACCGAGTCAGAAGGTGGGAATTATTTTAAGCATAAAAACGAGTTAAGTCCCCTGTGAAATTAGAAGGCATCGGAACAAGAAGTCTCTGTCAATGCAAAGTTGGCTTCTCTTTTGTTCTCTGTGGGTTACTGGCCTCTGTAGTGTAATTTTTGGTTGCTGCTATTTATCAGCGTATCTGCTATTCTGTATGTGGTTCACCCTGACAACATCGAAATCGACGTTTAAAAAAAAAATGGACTTGCGGTCTTATTTATCCACTAAACAAAAAGCAAAATACTATAGATACCATCGTTTGTCCTGACGTGAAAGGCACCTCACAAGTGTTATTTTGTTCTTGTTGTTGTAGTTGTTGTTGTTGTTGTGGAGTCCTGTAGCTCAGTGGGTTAGAGCTCTCGCTTTATTACCTGTGAGACCTGTGTTCAAATCCAGGCAGGTCAGGGCGAAACCTTGGGCAAGTTTCCTTACTCCACACACACACACACACACACACACACACACACACCTAATAATAATCCATCCCCCTCAAAAAAAAACACAATAATAAAATTGGTAATTTTCAATCCACGACTGTTTGTGTGGGGGACGCTGCTGTGCGCAATTGGCTGCCGCGTTTCTCCCACAAATATATATACAGTCAATTCACTTTACAGTATATTCTGTGAAGCGCTTTGACACACAGTCTAGAAGACATCAAAACGCATGGATTATTATTATTATTATTAGAATGTATGGCGAGTTGCTTGACCAACCTGCTGGTCAGGGCTTTGGGAACAGACACTGCCTCGGTATCCAAGGGAAATAGAAACAGAAAGTATTGAAAACCAACATCTGAAAGTGAAAGGTAGGTTACTATTTTGTGAAGGACTGTTCCTCACCAACACACACACACACACACACACAGACTCAATCCAATTTAAATGCAGTGGATGTTTTTGATACACGGCCTTTCTATCCATAAAATGTACGAAATATACATTCACACGTTTCGCCCGTTAAATGTACAGTTAATTCACTTTTTCAAATTATTTTCTGCAAATTGCTTTGAGACGTCTCGAAGACATGATAAGACGCGATATCAAATGCAGGGATTATTATTATTATTGATATAAAAAGATAGGAAGAGTAGCCCACTTCGCTCATTAAGCCTCCACTATTTTATTAGAACACAACTGATCTGCAAGTTAATAATAATTCCCTGCGCTTTCAACGTATCCGCTGATACGCCTGGCTACTGAACATTTATTAACCTCCCTCCTGAATATTGCAATTGACCCGTAAAACCTAATAATAATAATCCTTGCATTTGATATAACGCTTTTCACAGAATATACTGTAAAGTGAATTGACTGTATATATATTTGTGGGCGAAATGCAGCAGCCGATTGCGCACAGCAGCGTCCCCCCCACAAACAGTCGTGGATTGAAATGACCAATCTTTATTTTTGTGTTTTTTTTGAGGGGGACGGATTATTATGTGGTGTGTGTGTGTGTGTGTGTGTTTAATAAGGAAACTTGGCCAAGGTTTCGCCCAGATCTGCCTGGATTCGAACACAGGTCTCACGCTTGTAAGGCGAGTGCTCTAACCACTGAGCCACAGGACTCTCCTGAACCTTTTGGGAATAGATTTAGATAGATATTTTTGGATAGATATTTTTCTGGAGTATAAAGGGATACGGGGCAAAGGCAGGTCATCAGACTTGTGGCACGCGATCTTATAGAGAGACAGAACAGTCTTGAGGGGCTGAATGGCCTGGTGTTTCTCCTTGTTTCTGTGTGTCTGCGATAAGAGAATTGCGCGTTTGCCTCACATGTGGCCACATTTGGACACAGCTAGGCTGTGCAGAGGGTAAGCAGAGACACTGGGTAGCCCACTTAAGGAGATGGTATCAGCTTCACGGTTCATTAAGAACACACGTCGCTAGCCAGGCAGTCAGTAATGTGCTGAGACTTTTTTTTTCACATTCATCTCTCGCATCCTGATCCCTTTCATCTTTTTTTTGTGAAGTACCAACAGCCACAGTCTCATTAACTTATCCAGATAAACACTTGCCAAAGACAAAGTGCCCTGTCCGCAAAATGATTAATAGTTGGCGAACATCGAAATGAAGTTTTTTTTTACTCTAATAAAAACTTTTTTTTTATTTTTAAAAAGACAATTTTTTTTACTGAATTTAAAATATCTGCAATTCTTATTATTCTCTTTCTCTTTCCGTCCTAATTGTCAGTTTGAGAAACCAAAGCAAATTGAGGAGGGTGGGCTGGGGGAGCGAGGGGGGTGGGGGTGGGGGTGGGGGAGTAGCGGGGAGTGGAGTCTAACTCGAACAAAAAATATTTTTAATTGTCGGTTTCCTGCGCGCAGTTAGCTCACCTGATTTTTCGATGAGCCAAAGTAACGGAAATCATAGAATATACAAACAACCGCTTTCCTCCTTACCACTCGGGAAACAGAGGAGCTTGGAGTAAGGAAACTTGCCGAAGATTTTGTCCATCTGGGGATTGAACCTGGGTCCTCTCACTTGCGAGGTGAATGCTCTAGCCAAAATCGAGCTCCTGTAGCTCAGTGGGTTATAGAGCACTCGCCTTACAAGCGTGAGAACTGTGTTCGAATCCAGGCAGATCAGGGCAAAACCTTGGGCACGTTTCTTCACACACACATACGCCTAATAATAATCCGTCCAAAACAAAAAAAACACATTAAAAAAATTGGTAATTTCAATCCATGGCTGTTTTTCTGGGGGGACGCTGCTGTGCGCAATTGGCTGCCGCGTTTCGCCCACAAATATATATATACAGTCAATTCACTTTACAGTATATTCTGTGAAGCGCTTTGAGACGCCTCAGAGACATGACAAGGCTCTACATCAAACACCACGATTATAGTTATCAAAAACTAATTAAAATAAGTAAAAGTAATCATTTTTTTAAAAGTCCAACGATGTTTGAATGGCTTCTCTGTAATCTTGGGTGCCACATGTTACAGTGAGGTGGGATGTTTGGCATGTGTCGTGGCTGAAGACAGACACACGGTTGGTGCGGAGCGCAGTGAATGGCAAAGTTTCGTTTTTTAAAACCCAGAGAAGCTCCAGTTGTACAAAGTTTGTTCCGAGGGCCAAAACAACCACAGCTTTGCAGGCTTTTACACGCAGACCTCGTTGAGTTCATCATAAATCAGCCTTTAGATTCATGACAAGATCAGAGAGGGGTGGCGTACTCTGAGTTGCTGGCAGCTTCTGTGCTTCCAACAATTGTGGTCTCCTGTAGCATTTTAATAATAATAATAATTAGAAGAAGAAGATTAATCGTTGCATTTTGATATCGCGCTTTTCACATCTTATTGATGTCTCAAAGCGCTTCGCAGAAGGTCAACAGCCTTCCAGATAAAATTGGTCAGTCGCTGTGTGGCTGTTTGTGAGACATTGCTGGGTGCAAATTGGTCTCCGAGTTCACCGAGAAAATGCCAAAGTCACAGTAAATCCACCCACATAAATCCCGCTCACATAAATACAGTCAATTCACTTTACAGTGTATTCTGTGAAGCGCTTTGAGACGTCGATAAGGTGTGAAAAGCCGCTGTATCAAATGCATGGATTATTATTATTATAAATCATGTGTAGAGCTGCGAGGCTGACGTGAAAGGCGCATTGAGTATTATATTATTGAACAATTGGCCGTCAGTCATTGATAGCGACAGTGAGGAGAGGTGTGCTAGAACCTTTAATTGGTTTGCTTTCTAAATTCACGTCGCATTTTCCTTGTGAAGATGAAATCATTGATTTCAAGATGAAATATACAAATGCGTACAGCATTGTGCCTGAGGATAGCACATTGACACTATTTAGAGCTTAATCAACTAATTTATCTTAACTGTCAGTCGATATTTGCATTCTTGGTAAATACTGGGACTCGTGTTATCGCTAGCTTCATGTCGCCCTGAATTATTGCCCAGGAATCAGTATCTTACACCAGGTAACCTACCCACAGATTTATTATATCAATACCAAATTTTGCAGTAGCGGTTCGTGGTTAAAGCAATTTATTTATTGCAAAAAAGTAATGTAAGGTACTGTAATTGTACATGAAAATAATTTTAATGTCATTGTTATGTTGACACCCTGTTTTTCCCCCCCCCCCACTTCTTTAGCTTGTGTGCGCGATGTGTAGATGTGGAGCTCCTGTTTGCTGAGTGGTTAGAGCACTTGCCTTACAAGCGTGAGACCTGTGTTTCGAATCCAGCCGGGTCAGAGCGAAACCTTGAGCAAATTTCCTTACTCCACACACCTAATAATAATAATAATCCCTCCCCACCCAAAAAACACAATAATAAAATTGGTCATTTGAACCCACGACTGTTTGTGGGGGGGGACGCTGCTGTGCGCAATTGGCTGCCGTGTTTCGCCCACAAATATATATACAGGCAATTCACTTTACAGTATATTCTGTGGAGCGCTTTGAGACGTCTTTTTTTTGGGGAGGGATTATTATTAGGCTACATGCGTGTGTGTGTGTGTGTGTGTGTATGTGTGTGTGTGTGTGTGTGTGTGTATGTGTGTGTAGGTGGCTGGCTGGGTGGGTGGGTGAGTGAATGGGTGGATGGAGTAAGGAAACTTGCCCAAGGTTTCGCCCTGATCTGCCTGGATTCCAACACAGGTCTCACGCCTGTAAGGCAAGTGCTCTCACCACTGAGCTACAGGAGCTCCGTGACTCGTTCGTAGACTCAAAGCCAGTAGCAATGTACAGTGTATTGCTTTAATCTTGGCGGCTGAATGCATCGGTCGTACGATTTAGTTTGAACAAAATTATGCCTTTGCTTTACTTGCAGGGTTTCCATGCGTTTAATTTGTTAGTGATTTTCTTTGCTATAATCTCTACCTTTCCCCTCCGCCACCAAGACTGCCACAACACTCCTACGTTGGTGATTTCATACAGCTCCTGATTCGTTGCTTTGGAGCTCCGTTGGTTTGCACATGTCAGTTTTTATACGCAAAGAACTCACTGAACTCTACTGAAAAAGTGAGTCATGTAATCTCTCTGTGTACACTGCCTATTTGAAACCTATCAAATAGATCAGGAAATATTTCTACACTCAGGGACATGTGTCTGCAGTGTCCCCACAAACAGCTGCAGATTGAAATGATCAATTTTATTATTTTTTTGTTGGAATATCATCAGGCACGCGCGCGCGTGTGTGTGTGTGTGTGTGTGTGTGTGTGTGGAGTAAGGAAACTTGCTCAAGGTTTCACCCTGACCTGCCTGGAATCGAACCCAGGTCTCTCGCTCGTGTAAGGCGAGTGCTCTAACCACTGAGCTGCTGGACTCCACAATGTTTGGAAGCCAGCATGCTTGAAACTCTGTCTGGCTTGAACACCCTTCGGTCATGGTGATGGGTGTCCTCATACGTCAGGCATCCGAAAACAAAATCTTCTACAATTTAACAAGACAAAAAGAAACTCAATGGGCTGAATACTCTTGTCCTGTTTCAGTGTAACTCTCAGACATTCCCACAACGCGATAAAGCGCTGTATCAAATACAAGGATTATTATTATTATATTTTTTCTGAATAACCCTGACTGCTCACATACCTATCTTCCCTTTTAAAATCCTTTCCAAACGATGGTGATATTTTCTGAGGCAGTACATTCCAGGGCAGAACTTTCTTACATCTTCCAGAACCACACACATTTATATCAGTAAGAGAAAGGGGTCGGAATTCTCCCGTCAACGCAAAGAGAGGATATACAGAAAGAATCTAGCATCACAAGTTTTTTTCACAAGCCGTCACTTGCCATCTCACCATAGCTACCCCCCGAAGCCACAGACATTCCTATTGTGTTTGACGAGAGTTAGATTCAAAATGATTTTTCATCAGACTCACTGCCTAAATTAAAATTAATTATTTTTCACTTTACAATTTGCTTAATGTTTACTTTCATGTCACTTCCAAATAATTACCTATAATGGCAGACCTGACAAATTGCTGTACTGTACCTTTTGCTGGATTCCCCTGAGGGCTAAACTCTTAACTCTTAACGCTTCAACGGCAATGCCGGGGCTCAATCTTTCAATGGTACCTTCTTGTTAAATGTCTCCAGATGGATTGATAATGGGCGACTTTTTGCTGTACGCTTATTGCAAGAGAAGGAAAGATCTTTTGGTCTTTTGGTCCCAAAAGTATCTGGCATTTCCACAAGATGGTTTTTCTGCCGATGTGTCAAGAGAGTAAACTCACTTCTGAACTCTGAGATAAGATCAGAGTCAAACCCCACATCTTGGATTTTTTTTCCCTACATTATTTGCTGGAATTCCTGTAGTTCAGTGGTTAGAGCACTTGCCTTACAAGCGTGAGACCTGTGATCCAATCCAGGCAGGTCAGGGCGAAACCTTGGGCAAGTTTCTTTACTCCACACACACACACACGCACACACACAGACAGACAGACGCACACATAATAATAATCCATCCAAAAAAACCATAATAATAAAAATTGGTCATTTCAATCCACGACTGTTTGTGTGGGGGACGCTGCTGTGCGCAATTGGCTGCTGCGTTTCGCCCACAAAATATACAGTCAATTCACTTTACAGCATATTCTATGAAGCTCTTTGAGATGTCAATATGATGTGAAAAATCCGCTAAATCAAATGCAAGAATTATTATTATTATTATTGTCTTCAGAAATATGATTGAAACTCAATGCAAAAGTTTCGATATACTATTGGAGAGTAAAACCCTGTTGTCCTCTAAACTGCCTTTGCCAGACATTAAAGATTGTAACTTTTTGTTGAGATAATCGGAACCAGTATAATTTGGTGGCAATTTTCTAGTTCGCTCATGCTGCGGTTTGAACCCCCCTTTTAATTTATGATGGAATGAAAATTATCAGCTCAATACATTACAGCGTAAAGCAACATTTCCAGATGGGTCATTTACATTTCGAGAGCTCAGCCCTTTCTAAATCATTTCCAAAGTTTAGTTTTCAAGTAGACACTTGGCAAGTTGGCATTATTCCTGAGGCCAATGGCCAACCTTTGCTGAATCAGTTACGCAATGCAACGCCTCACTGAAAATGTATCACTCAGTACCCATAATATGATGATAATAGCAATAATCCTTCCATTTGATATAGCCCTGTAGCTCAGTGGTGGGAGCTCCTGTAGCTTAGTGGTTAGAGCACTCTCGCCTACAGATCAGGGGCGAAACCTTGGGCAAGTTTCCTTACTCCACACACACACACACACACACCACACCCACACACACCACACACACACACACACCCCTAATAATAATCCATCCCAAAAAAACCACAATAATAAAAATTGGTTATTTCAAACCAATCGACCGTTTGTGTGGGGGACGCTGCTGTGCGCAATCGGCTGCCGCGTTTCGCCCACAAATATATACAGTCAATTCACTTTACAATATATTCTGTGAAGCGCTTTGAGACACAGTCTACAAGACGTGAAGGGCCGCTACATCAAATGCGAGGATTATTATTGTTATTATTCTATATAGTGCCTTATCACGTCGTTGAGACATCTACAAAGGAGCATCACAGAACATACTGTAAAGTGTCTGTGTTTCAATTACAGTGAGGCTAACCTGTTAAAATAAATGCCAAACTATAACTCTAGGAAATATTTGTTACGTTATATTTTTTTCCCGAACTGAAGACATATCTATCGTCGTATAAACCGCAGTTTATCATCTTCCTGCCCCCACTCCAATGTGCAAGTCTTTGCCAGTACTGTATCTACAAGAGATAACAGAAAAATGTACCATCCACCGACTGTGATCAAGTTCACATGACAGTTTGAGACTGGGCTCTTCAGATAAGAGTGTCTTTCGCCGAACATCAATACTTGGTGATGTGAAAAAAAAACCTTAACATCATCCTCATTGAGTTTTCTTTATGCAGTGCACAATTCCAGTTATTTTCGAGAAAGCGCAGTAGCGTTTCCAAACCCCATATTGCTAAACCTTTCATTGCGATTACAACAACAACAACAGCAACAACAAAATAACAATTCCTTACTCCACGCACCTAATATTAATCCGTCAAAAAAAAAACACAATAATAAACATTGGTCATTTCAATCAATGACTGTTTGTGGAGAGACACTGCTGTACGCAATTGGCTTCCGTATTTCGCCCACAAATATACACTCAATTCACTTTACAATATATTCTGTGAAGCGCTTTGAAAAGCCGCTACATCAAATGCAAGGATTATTATTATTATTATTATTATTATTATTATTTATTATTATCATTATTATTGTATAGCATTAAGCTCCTGCCCACAGATCTCCCAAATTAATACCACCTGACAAGGTGCCTAACTGTGCCTCTTTTAATATCCAAGTTGAGATTTCAAACTCCCCCTCTCCAGACAATGAACAAAAGGTTCAAAAGTGTTCAAAATTCATTGAAAAATGTAAACAATCCACCCACTAATCCTCGGTTCCTGTATCTCCATCGACAGAGCCCATCATCGTGGGACAAAGGAAATAGCTTTGCAGATGCCCCGAATTGTTTGTGGTTTGTAATTGCGTCCCCAGCGTCAGCTCTCGAAAAACACTTGCGTCTTAGATCATGTGAAAGCGTTCCCCGGCTTCGCTACTTGATGACACGAGTGTCATAACTTAGTCACGATGGGACAACTCTACTTGGCGGGGAATCCTGTGCTTTAGCGGTTAGAACACTGGGCCTCTCCCAACCTAGGAGAGCACCTGGGTTTGATTCCCGGGCAGTCTGACTGAAACTTTCTTACTCCACACGCCTCTGTTTACCTAACAGTATATTCTGTGTTGCGCTTTGAGATGTCTCGTGATAAGGCTCTATATCAAATGCAATTGTTGTTATATGATTATTATTATTATTATATAAGTGGGTGAATGGATTATTTTGGAGGAAGGAGATTCCTCCTGGATTTCTGGACAACAATCTTCCCTCCTCCCCTCCCACTCCCCCTCCCCCTCCCCCTCCCCACCTCAACACAGCAATGCCCCGCAAACAGTCATGGATTGAGTGACTAGATTAATTTGGTGGTGGGGGTGGGGGGGGGGATTTTTTTTTAAGGGATTATTACCCTCAGAAAAGCGATCTGCCAATCGACTAACAAGCGGGTTTCCTTCTCACTGCTTGGTAAACAGGCGTGTGGAGTGAGGAAACTTGCCCCAATGTTGATGACTTGCGATCAAGTCAAAAACAATTATTCTCGACAGAGGCTCTTGCTCTGTGTGTCACCGTGATCGGATTTGCAATTCTTACGGTTGATCTCGCGAGGGGGGTTAATGTAATGGGATTTTTTTTTTGGTTAAAAACATACCGAGAAAAAAAAGTAAATTGCCACAGGCGATTTATTCAATGTGCCTGTCTTCAACCCGATCGACATTAAAAAAAAATACCATTATTGTTTGAGCTTGTCACAATCATATTCTTGGCACTGATTGAACTACTGGGTGCCCTCGGGAAGACTTAACATGCCATTCATAGCAACATTTTTCACACTGCCTTATACCATTGAAAATAGAACACACCTCGAGCACAAAAGATACCACTTAAGACAGAAAGGGGGCTATTGTTGCCTACTGTTACACATGACAGCAACGTATAAACACAGTGCAAAAAATTGGGTTGTCAACATGTATCCGCGATAAAATGGGAGATTCCTATACAACAAGCGTTTTTTTTGGTGCGCGACGTACGATACGGGTAAAGTGGTTTGTCGACTTACCGACAAACCGTATCTGTTGGGCCCGCAGCAAGCCTTGCCTACGTTCCGCCGTGTTTGGAAGAGGGGAGCTGGGACTCGGGACTAGGACTGGGACTGGAAACTGCTCCCCTTTACGTGAATACACAATGTTTTTTTGCTGAACAAAGCACAAGTTGGCGCAGTGACTAAACGCTAGGATTCCCAACAGTTCCCCCCACCCACCCACCCACCCACCCACCCCCCGGATAAAATTGGTCATTCAGTTCATTGCTGTTTGTGGCACATTGGCTCTTATGGAAATTAGCCGCCTGCTTTGTCTTAAGTAGAGTCAGTGTACTTTTACGTTATATCCTATCACGTGCTTTAAGACATTTCAATGGTGCTTTACCAAATTCAAGGAGTATTATTATTAATATTAATGATCAATAAACCAAAGCAAAGCAAATGCAAACATGGAAAGATAGAAAATAACTTTCTATAAACTCAATCGATTGAGAATCCGACGTCCATTAGCCTTGATCAGCTAAAGTCAACTGTGCTAGTGTAGGTTTCAAGTATATAACATACTTCAGAGTAATAATTAACAGGATGGTACTTGGAAGCCTAATCATTCTTCCTTTCTTCACAGCCCACTGTCCCATATATTAGGCCATTTGTCTGTGTTCAGACTGTCTAATCGCGGCTGAAAAGAAGATTGAATTGGTCCTTGCTGTTTACCCGTTTTGGCTGTAAGTGGTTCCAAAGTAAAGAGCAAACAGTCTTATCTCGAGCAATGCAGAGTTTACCCTTTCTGTCAAAAGGCCAATAGGTTTTCTCTTCTGTTTGCAAGATCTCTCATTGATAAATAAACGCAGTGAGCTGTGCTTTTTGGGGGTTTGCTTGTTTGAGAATGTGAGAGTGTGTGTGAGAGAGAGAGAGAGAGAGAGAAAAACACCTCTGTTTTAGTCCTCAGATTTTACTAAGGTTTTTTTTTCTGATCAAACGCAATGGACTAGCTCAACACCTGAATGCGAGTGGCAGATTTGCAAATGATTCCACTGTTCCTGGAGGGAATTCCACAGACAGAAATAATTATGTCACGGTTGTCAAGAGTAATATATATAGTGTATACATATATATACACACACAGAGAGGAGGAGGTGGGAGGAGAGAGAATAAAACTGGAAGAAGATGACTTCTGCGTGGTGTTTAAAAGCCAACTTGAGATGCCAGAGGAACGGCAACACGGAAAATAGACTCCAATTATGTAAAAGAAAAGTTCATGATAATTCTTTGTAAGTTTTTTTTAAGAAGGGCTACTGTGGTGATATTTATTTCTGTATGTTCAGCTGGTCGGAGACAGAAAGGATTCAACTTCCAGAAAAATTCCTCTGGGGTAAACTCTTGACTTCAGTCCTTTAAAAATACAAAATCTGCAACAGGTGACTGATCCTTTGCCTCCTGTTTTAAACAGAAGCAAAACACAACAGCAGAAACACCCTCAACTTAGTGTTATACCCAGTCCTCCTCTGCCAGGTTCATCTCATGTTGATTACTTTTTTCTAAACTTTCCTAAGGGCGAAACCTCAGGCAAGTTTTCTTACACGCTTCTGTTCACCTCGGAGTCAGCGGGAACCCAGTTATTAATCAATCACTTGGCTTTTCCAGGGATAATAATCCGTTCACAATGAACAAAAAAATAAATAATTGAATCACTCAATTCACAACTGTTTGTGGGTCATCGCTTGGGCGCAATTGGCTGTGGCGTTTCACCCACAAAATACATGGTTAATTCGCTTGATGGCGTATCCTGTGAAGCGCTTTAAGACGTCTTGAAGACGTGATAAAACGCATTATCTAATGCAAGGATTATTATAGGATTCTCATTATTGATGCCTGAGGTTGGAAGGTTATTGGTAAATTATAGTCTGTTCACAACTAGGCTTTAATGTTGGAAGTCTTATGAAATATTGCCAATAATAATAATAATAATAATCCTTGCATTTGATATCGGGGCTTTTCACATCTTATCGATGTCTCAAAGCGCTTCACAGAATATACTGTAAAGTGAACTGACTTTATATTTGTGGGTGAAACGCGGCAGCCAATTGCGCACAGCAGCGTCCCCCACACAAACAGTCGTGGATTGAAAATGACCCAATTTTTATTATCGTGGGTTTTTTGGATGGATTATTATTAGGCGTGTGTGTGTGTGTGTGTGTGTGTGTGTGGAGTAAGGAAAGTTGCCCAAGGTTTCGCCCTGATCTCCCTGGATTTGAACACAGGTCTCACGCTTGTAAGGCGAGCGCTCTAACCGCTGAGCTACAGGAGCATGCTCTTCACTAAAAGTCCATGTCTGGTCTGTTGCCCTCAAGCCCTCTCTCCCTCCAGTCTTCTCTCACCCCTTGATCTCCATTTTGCAATTCGATAATCGCGGAGCGCGCCACAGGCTGGACCAGCTCATCCCAGTGGATTCCCAGGGATAATCGTCCAGTAATTTTCAAGTAATTCTCTAACCTTTAATCACCAGCAGTA
Source organism: Hydrolagus affinis (assembly GCA_012026655.1). Classification (NCBI taxonomy): domain Eukaryota; kingdom Metazoa; phylum Chordata; class Chondrichthyes; order Chimaeriformes; family Chimaeridae; genus Hydrolagus; species Hydrolagus affinis. Next base: position 10,662 of record JAAILG010005018.1, on the reverse strand, counting down.
AACTTTTTACTTCAACAAATTCGGATAATTACAACATTAAACGTTTGAAAGGGCCTGAGCTGCAGTTTGAGGCATTTCTGAACCACTGGGTTCCTGGAAAAATCAACTCTGGGGGAACTTCAGGATTAACATGTTGTCTGAGAAGAACCTCAGAAGAGCAAACGGGACTTAAAAATAGCCTTCCACGGTCGATTTTCTGTTCCTTATTCCGAATACTACTACAGTACTGTACCAGCAACAATAATAATAATCCTTGCATTTGATATAGTGCCTTACCACGTCGTTCAGGAGCCTCAAAGCGCTTCACAGAACACGTTGCAAAGTGCGTTCACTCGTGCGTCTTGTGGGCGAAAGGCGGTTGCACACGGCGATAAATAATAAATGTGACATCCTCTCTATACAAGGGGTTGAAACTTGCCCTGTTCCATTGTAATTCACAAATTATAATTCACAAAGAGTGGGTTACCTTGATCGGCGGCTGCAGGTATGAAGGGGAATGTTGAATTCATGACAAACATTTAGTCAGTAATAATAATAACAATAACAAGACTCAGAATCCTTGCATTTGATATAGCGTTTTTCATGTCTTCTGGACGTCTCAAAGCGCTTCACAGAATGTACTGTAAAGTGAACTGACTGTGTATATTTTGTGGGCGAAACGTGGCAGCCGATTGCGCGCGGCACTGCGCAAATAGTACCTACATCTCGTTTCCGAAACCATCATTTTGCCAACGAAAATGAAGGAGTAGAACTTCAGGACCGACTTTCTGCTCATCCCTGGGCTTGGAGCCATCCGGGATGGTGTCAGAAATTCTCTCGGTAGCATTTGTTAACAAAGTCCGACTGTTACTGAGAAGTTCAGTAAAGTGTTTGTCAAGTATCAGAATCGTAAAGGTATGTCTCTAGCTTGGGGGATTCGCTGGAATAATAGATCCAGTGTAATGAGGGCATTACTTATGAAGGGTGCATTTCAATTAACCTCGCGAAAGAATGTTGACCCCGTCTGCCTGGAAGGTTACATTGGGTCAGGTAGTGTTTATTGCGCATTTCACTCCTCACGGTTGCAAGGCAGAACACTGTGAGGTCTTTGAGTCAGTGTTATTATTATTATTATTTATGCCAAGAAAAGTTTGATGGAAACATCTTGACAGTTACAATAATAAAAATACTAAATTCTTGTCCTTTATACGGCGCCTTATCGTGTTTTCTACACATCACGTCTCAAAGCGCTTCACAGAATACACTGTAAGGTGAATTGACTGTATACTTTGTGGGCGAAACGTGGCAGCCAATTGCGCACAGCAACATCCCCCCCACAAACAGCCGTGGATTGAGTTCCCAAATTATTATTATTATTTCAGTATTATTATTGAAAGTATTATTAACCCCTGGAAAAGCGACCCGCCAATCGACGAACAAGCGGGTTCCGATCTATTGCCAGGTACACAGAGGTGTGTGGATGAAGGAAATTTGCCCAATGTTTCTCCCTATGTTCTCGCTATGGCAGAGAGTCACAGGTTACTGCATCATCTAACACGGCGGTGACATTTTCAGATCAAGGTGTTCCTTGTCTTTCGTAAACCGAATACACATACACACACACACACACACAGACACATACACACAGACACACACACAGGCAGTCACATCAAGCTCTGTTACACCACACCTTTACTCGTTGCTTCTGGATCAAAAGTGTGTGGCTTCAAGCCTCAAGCCAGAACTTTGGGTTTGTAGCCCAGACAGACACTCCATCACAGCACTGGGGGGGGCTTCCACTCCACCGTCAGAGTTGGCGGGCCTTCAGGCGAGATGTTTAATCGAGGTCGGGTCTGACATTCAGGCGTCCTGGTCAACAATCCTCCAGATAAAAACTCGTCGTTCACTTGAAGGCTGTTTGGGAGACATTGCGTTGGGCAAATTGGTTGCCATGTTCACCTACAAATATACGGTCACTTCACTTCGCAGCAAGTTATGTGAAGCGATTTGAGATATTTCGACATGATTAGATGGATGGGCGCTACATCTCATGCAAGGATTTAATTTAATGTATCGAATTCACAGTAGGAAAGAAAATGAGGAGCCATTTTGAATGCGCAACAACAACAACAACAACAACTGTGATTTATATAACGCCCTTCACGCCGGACAGCGTCTCAGAGCGCCTCGATGGGGACATTGCATTGGGCAGCTTTGAGATACAGTACAATTCCTTGTGAACTAATTGCTTTTCTTTTAAAATACATATTATTTATCAATTGACTGTTCCTCACCAGCCTCACCACTTTTCCGGGCTTAATAATCACTTTGAAAGTAATGATACGGTCACTCGATCCACCACTGTTTGTGGGACACAGCTGTGCGCGATTGGCTTGTCGCGTTGCACCCACGAAACACACAGTCACTACGCTTTTACAATATATTCTGCCAGGCGTTTTGAAACTATAACAAAAACAACAACAGAATTACATCGATAGAGCGTCTTTCGTGTCGGGAGGACGTCCCAGGACGTCTCGAACACGCGATAAGGCACTGTGTCAAATTGATATTCATTTTGTATTAATATTATTTTGAACGCTCGCTTCAAAAGAGGAGGTGTGAGAGCAATCAGGGTGTTGTCTCTCTCGCACTCTTACTTCCTTCCTGTCGGGAAGCACGGCCTTAAACTCTGATATCTGACCACGTTGGCGAAGCTGTGGACCGTGATAACTTAAAGCGGTCAGACTCAGAGAGGAAGCGGTTAAAGGATTAAGGGATAGGCTGGAGCGACACACAGTAGTTTGACCTCATTTTCCCACTCACATCAATAAAGCAGTTGCCGTTATCAGACCCGAGGAATTTCAGCGCGTGCCTATTCGGTAGTCGCAATCCGTGCGTTTCACACAGCGCCTTATCATGACTCCTAGACGTCTCGAAGCTGTAAAGTGAAGTGACTGTATATATATTTGTGGGCGAAACGCGGCAGCCGACTGCGCATAGCAGCGTCTCCCCCACCCACACACACACACACAAACAGTCGTGGATTGAAAATGACCAATTTTTATTATTGTGTTTATTTTTTGGACGGATACAGTCAATTCACTTTACAGTATATCCTGTGAAGCGCTTTGAGATGTCGATAAGATGTGAAAAGCCGCGATATCAAATGCAAGGATTATTATTATTATAACTCAGGGAATCTCTGAAACCGAGTGGAGGCGGATTTGGGGGAGAGTGGGGTGGGGGGAGAGAGAGAGAGAGATCAACAAGAACATTACCTGGTTTTGAACTCTGAATCTTTAGTTCTAATAATCCTTGTATTTTAATAATCGCGTCTTCCCGACGTCTCAAAGCGCTCCACGGAATGTCCGGTAAAGTGAACAGACTGTATATTTTTTGGGGGTGAAACCCAATAAAAATTTAAAATGGCAAACTGTGAAATTAAGATGAAGTAAATCAAGGGAGGCTTTCATGCTGATAAATATACTTGATGGGATTAATTAGGTCCACATTTGATGCCACAAGGGAGTGGGGGAAGGTGGGTGAAGAGAGAGAGAGAGAGAGACAGACAGAAAGGATCTTTTCCTTCCACCCACCCCCAACAACAACAAAAAAAATTCCTGCACCATCAACGTTTGTGTGCATTCCCAGCCCTTTCCTTTTTTTTTATCTTGTATTTTGTGCAAAGAATAACTTTGAACAGGTGAGAGGTCCCTCCGACATCTGAAGTCGTTTTTTTTAAAGGTCTATAATTATTTTAATTTGACAGACTCCCCTGCACTGAGACGAGAGAAAACTTTGTAGCATCCAGTGTTCAAAGTGCTGGTCTCTGTCCTGGCTCTTATTGTTCGTCAGCGGATAAAATAGCCATTAAAGACTTTGAGGGTTTAAAAGGCTACTGTCGCCCGAGGCTAAATGACTTGCATTGTCACTGGCCTTCATTAAAGTGTATTAAAAACAGACTGGCGCGAGGAAGGCTCTGTGTGGGGAGGTTATTGATGGATTACCACCTCTTTCTCTCACAGTCTGCCTTTCGCAACTGAAAACCTTGGCTTTCCATAATACCTTCAGATCATTATGGTTGAGGGGGAAGATCCGTGCTCTACCTGTTGAAAAGGTTACACTGTTCAAAGCAGACAAAGCCCAGGTTCAGGAACTAAAGTTACCCAGAAAGATTTTCACTTTGTGTCACCACGGTGCGGTTATAATACGTTTCGTGGCCTGGCTTTGGAATTTATCTGAAAACCAGACAGGTAGAAGTGTTTTATTTCAGTTGAGGAATCCGTGAATAAATGCGAGTTAATGAAAGTTAGTGTGCAGGTCACACGAAAAGGTTCAGCTGTAGAAGATATTTTCATTTGTAGAGTATCACTATCTCTGAGCAGAGATTTTGATGGATCAATGTTCTCAGCTGCTATACTTCAGGATGTGTTGTTGATCTATTTTTTTTTGTGGGGTGGGGGGGCCATTTACAGCATTTTCGCCCACAAATATACAGTCAATTCACTTTACAGTATATTCTGCGAAGCGCTTTGAGACGTTGATAAGATGTGAAAAGCCACTATATCAAATGCAAGGATTATTATTATTATTTACTATGTTTCTTTGAGATTCCCAGGAGAATAGTTCTTTAAATACAGGGAGCTAAATGAAGGCTTATTATCAGACGAATGAATGAAAGGATGTCCCAATTCAAGGCTGTTATCATTAAGAACAATTTAACCCGTCCCACCTGACTTGGCAGAGGCCGCCAGCAAAACTATTGTGTTCCGTTTAGCGAACTGGTATTAAAACTGGTTCCATTCATTTGACAGACATAAGACATGCCCAATTTGCCCACAAAATACACAGTCACTACTCATGAAGTGCAGTCACTCTCCCACTCTCTGAAGTGGTCCTTCCAAAATAAAGTACAGTGGGAGGGAGGTAGAGTTGGAAACCTTGGGCGAGTTTCCTCACTCCACATGCCCCATAATAAATAATCCCTCAAAGACAAAAATAGCAATAATAAATTGGTCATTTTCAACCCACGACTGTTTGTGGGGGTGGGGGGGGGAACGCTGCTGTGCGCAATTGGCTGCCGCCTCTAGCCCACAAAATATACCGTCAATTCACTTCACGGTATATCCTGGGAAGCGCTTTGAGACATCCAGAAGACATGAAAAGCTGCTATATCAAACGCAGGGAACGGTTCTGATGGAGAGGGGGGTGAGGTTCCGAGTTATGTTTGAGATCTATTATTAATATAACAGGGAGGGGAAGCTTTTACTCTCCGTCTCGCCCTAGGCTGTCACCTCCGTCGTACCCTCTGCCTCATGTCATGTCGAGTGTTCGAATTCAAAAGGATCTGCCCAGATGGGAGAAGTCACAGAGATCAGGTTGACCTCAGTGTAACGCCTTATAACATTAAATCATTCTTTGTTAGTCACCGAGCCGTCAAAAAAGGATCACAAGTGTGTCATTATTCTATGGTTGAGTTTCCTGCGCCAATGACACTCAGTTCACGGTTACTGCCAAGGTCACCATGTTCTGTTTGTACATATTTTTGCTTGTTAAAGCTTTGTGGGGAGCACTGCTCGACATTGTGGCGATGGTTGGGTGTGTGTGTGTGTGGGGGGGGGTGGGGTGGGGGGTAAGGAAACTTGCCTAAAGGGCGGTGGGCGGTGGTGAAATGTTTACTGTGCGAGGAGTCACGGATAGGAGCCAATATTGTATCATTGATGTGGAGCTCCTATAGCTCAGCGGTGACAGCCCTTACAAGCGAGAGACCTGGGTTCGATTTACAGCCAGGTCAGGGAGAAATTTTCGGCAAGTTTCTTTGCTCCATGCACGCACACACACACGCACGCGCACACACACACACACACACACACACGCCTAATAATAATCCCTCAAAAAAAAACACAATAATAAAAATTGGTCATTTTCAATCCACGATTTTGTTTGTGGGGGGTGGGGGGATGCTGCCGTGCGCAATCGGCTGCCGCGTTTCGCCCACAAATAAACACGGTCAATTCACATTCCACGAAGCACATTTAGAAGACGTGAAAAGCGCTATATCAAAATGCGAGGATTGGTAGTACTGTAGTATTATTATTAATGTTGAGTACAAGCGAGACCTAAGGAACATGGGGTCTTTTCCTAAGGTCTAACAAGACCTCCCAGACTTACAGCTCCATAGCTGACTCTCTGGTGTGGATGAATGCTACACATTCACTTCTCTCTCGCTCTCTCTCTCTCCCTCTCTAGGGAAGGCATCAGTGCAGTGTGAACATTAGTTACATCTAGTACATGTTGAGGCTCAGGTTTCTTGGTTGATATCCAGCATTGCAGTTACTAGGCTTTCGCATTGACATTGTTGTTGAAGTGCCTCGATTCTCTCGGGGACAAAGCTTTGGTTTCCCTCTGGGTGGGCAGACAATGTGATTTCAGGTCTCTTCCTTTTCAAGCCAGTGAATCTAACAAGGCCTATGATTTGAACCCACAATATCACCTTCCTACGAGACAGAGTCTCCTTCGGTTCTGGTGACGGTCACCAAGTTCAATCCAAGGCCATTTGTTTAGAGAAGCAGAACTGTGTTAAAAATAATAATAATAATAATCCTTGCATTTGATACATACCACGTTTATTTGGAGTGGGGGGGGACAGGTTTGCGCGGTTATGGGGAGAGAGCTGGGGAGTGGGATTGAGCTGGCACGGACTCGATGGGCCGAATGGCCTCCGTCAGTGCCGTAAGATTCTATGATTCTATGATCACCCACAAAATGTACATTCGGTTCACTCCACAGTGTATTCTGCGAAGGGCGTTGAGACGTCTTGAAGACGTGATAAGGCGCCAGATCAAATGCAAGGATTATTATTCTTATTATTATCTCAACCGGCAGCCCCGGTGACCAGTTACAGCTGCCCCTGTGGGTTAGAGCTCCTAACATGACCTCCGCTGTTCAGTGAATAGTCACGTGTGTAGAATGACAGCTGTGAATGGAATTCACTCCTGAAATACTGATGTACGGGTGACAGTGACACCAAATGATTTCACAACCTATTTTAAATGGGAGGCAGTGGACTGCAAACGAGGGAGTGGTACCCGCAAAATGATTTGCATTCGCGCAGCGCCTTTCACATCGAGAGTACAGTACATCCCAAAGCACAACCTGTCTGGAGATTAATAATAAATATTAATAATCCTGGCATTCGACACAGCGGCTTTTCACATCTTACCGACGTCTCAAAGCGCTTCGCAGAATATACTGTAAAGCGAATTGACTGTGTATTTGTGGGCGAAACGAGGCATCATTATTATCGAAGACCATTTTGTTCAATCAGAACGCTGACTCTTTTTAAAATCTAATATACAAAACACCGTCTATCTCCACAGGTTACAAATAATCAAACACAGATAGACAGAGGGTAGAGTCATGAATTTCTTGGATGGTGACATGTTCCACGATTTGAAGTTGGTTGGTATATAAGGTATATGACATCCTGTAGCTCAGCGGTTACAGCCATCACTCAGCAAGCGGTGGACCTGTGGTTCGATTCCCAGCCGGGCAAAATGTTGGGCAAGTTTCCTCACCTCTGTTTACCTCGCGGTAAGTAGGAACACGGTTGTTAGTCAAATTGGCGGTCACTTCAATCCACGACTGTTTGTGGGTCTGAAACGCTGCTGTGGGCAGTTGGCTGCTGCGTTTCGCCCACAAAATATATAAAGTCAATTTAATTTACAGTGTATAATCATAATCCTTGAATTTAATATAGCGTCTTCACATCTTCTAGACTGTGTCTCAAAGCGCTTCACAGAATATACTGTAAAGTGAATTGACTGTTTATTTGTGGGCGAAACGCGGCAGCCGATTGCGCACAGCAGCGTCCCCCCCCATACACACAAACAGTCGTGGGTTGAAATGAGCAATTTTTATTATTGTGTGTTTTTTTTGGAGAGGGATTATTGTTAGGCGTGTATGTGTGTGTGTGTGTGTGTGGAGCAAGGAAACTTGCCCAAGGTTTCGCCCTGACCTGGCAGGATTCGAACACAGGACTCAGGCTTGTGAGGCGAGTGCTCAAACAAACCACTGAACTGCAGGAGCTCCATATTGCTTGAAGCACTTTGAGACTTCTCAACGATGTACTGTATATCAAATGCGGGGATTATTATTAATATTATTACAGCTCTGCCCAGACATTGGCGAGCCCTTTGGCAGCACAAGCTTAGCCTTGCATCTTTCGTTATTGAGTCACACATCAGACCCAGGGCACACCCATCGGATGATACATCTTGTTCTATTCACATCACCTTGAAACGCAATAAACATCTAACAAGGTTCCTCACTTCCTTTCAATACGTATAATAAACCACTTCAAAAAGGTAGCCCAAGAAATCCTGTGACTCAGTGGGTTAGAGCACTCACTCGCCTTACAAACGTGAGTTCAAATCCAGGCAGGTCAGGACGAAACCTTGGGCAAATTTCCTTACTCCACACACACATACATACACACACACACGCACCTAATAATAATCCCTCCCCCAAAAAATGGGTCATTTTCAATCCACGACTGTTTGTGTGGGGGACGCTGCTGTGCGCAATTGGCTGCCGCGTTTCGCCCACAAATATATATACAGTCAATTCACTTTACAGTATATTCTGTGAAACGCTTTGAGATGCCTAGAAGACGTGAAAAGCGCGACATCCAATGCAAGGATTATTATTATTACTATTAAGAAAAAAGATAGTTTTAGATCATTTCAATTAAGCATTTCTGTCAGCAGAGTTCCTCAATATTTTGTTGATTTGGACCTTTTTCTCTTCCACATTAGTGAGCCCGCTGTATTGTTCTCTAAATGCTCCAGTTTTACGATCGCAGAACTTTGTAAAAGCTACAGTAGGATATCTCCTACAGCTGTTTTGCTTATTGCAAAAGGGAAGTTTTCATTGTTTTGTGAGTGGAAGCGTTGGAAATTTAAGCCACTGATTTTTAAAAGATAATAAGCGCAATTTTTTTTGCGTTTGATAAGAGTGCCTTTAAAAGTCGGGAGGACGTCTCATTGGATTTGCTGTAAAGTGTAGTGACTGTATTTTGCAGACACACGCGAGTCCGACACACAGCATCAAAGTGTAGCCTGGGTTTAACGTCTCATCCGAAAGGACGGGGCCCCTCCAACAACTTGAAATTAAAATGCTTCCCATTTCAACGCAAGTGTCATCGTTGGTCTGTGAGTTCGAAATACCGACTTGGGGGCTCGAAACCGCGTTTAATTCGGAGGTGTGCGTGCTGCCAACTGAGCCAGGCTGACACCTAGAAACAACTAAACACGCATTGAGTGACATTAGAAAAACATTCCCTCGCAACTTCACAGTGGTAACAATACCTCTATTCATCCATCGATGATCTAAATTTTTCCAAACATTTGAAGCTAACTGAACACCTAAAGACCTAAAGGGTGGGGGTGGGTGGGGGGTGGGGGTGGGGGGAACCTTCCAATAGTGGACAACTCCCATTACTAAGTAAACCGTTGATCGCTTTGCGTGTCACACTGCGCAGTCTGAATATAGAAGCTGTTTAACTCGAGGCTGGTATATTCATCACAGTTGGGCTTAACCATTTTATTCCCTTATTATTCAGTGAAATGGTAAAAATGGTCCGTTTATTTCTGGGTATGTATTTACTGTCACACCAGCGAGCAACCACGAAAATTAAGGTGAAACCTGCGGATCCCACAGAAATAATATATAATAATAAAAGCACTCAAAGGATTCTTATTCTTATTATATTCTGACAGAACGTAATATAAATTTATCTGAACTGACGAATTTGTGTTTTTTTTGAAGAGTTAACAGAATTCGGAGAAAGAGACCAGAGATCGTTGTGGAACAAACTGAAAAAGCTCCTAGTTTTGCGCGGTTCCCTATTTGCATAACTCGTCTAACCATTCGCGACCTCGTCTCTTTTATTCAGAGGAACGAGTTACACACTTTCTGACAACAGGTGAAGCGAAGATGAATCCTTTGTTCAATCCGTGCAGAAACCCCTTCCTGCCGCCCGCATTTCTAGACGACAAGGTTTTGACCATAAAATGAGAACTAGCTGTTTCTAGTAGAACTAGTCGCATTCAGGAACTTTACACACACACACACACACACACGCACACACATGATGACACACAGCAGCACATCACACATAAGGTAGTAGTAATAATAACAATCCTTGCATTTGATGTAGCGCTTTTCACATTTTATCGACGTCTCAAAGCGCTTCACAGAATATACTGTAAAGTGAAGTGACTGTATATTTTGTGGGCGAAACGCGGCAGCCAATTGTGCACAGCAGCGTTTCCCCCCCCCCCCCACAAACAGTCGTGGATTTGGATTGAAATGACCAATTTGTATTATTGTTTTTATTTGGGGACAGATTATTATTAGGCGTATGTGTGTGTGGAGTAAGGAAACTTGCCCAAGGTTTCGCACTGATCTGCCTGGATTTGAATCACTTGTAAAGCAAATGCTCTAACTACTGAGCTACAGGAGAGCTCCACAGGGGTAAATTGAATGGGTTGAATGTGTGCCAGACTCTCTCATTTTCACTGACTTTTTCAAAGAAACGTAAACTGCCAGTCAATTCCCTGTAATTATCAGCAAGGAGGCTTCAATTATTATTATTAGGCTTCATTCATTCATTCTTTCTTT
>JAAILG010005017.1:0-38544 GCA_012026655.1 Hydrolagus affinis | reverse complement strand
CACCCCCCCCCCCCCCCACTCCACACACACACACACACACACACAGACACACACACAGACACACACAAACTTGACCAAAGGATGGTACCATCCATTTCAGATGATAGAGGCAGAAAGATTGATGGTCTAACCACTAATGGTGAGGCGTGAAGGGAGGAGGAAATGGAACAGGTTGGAGACTGCTGAGTGGAGGAATCACACTCTTGAACCCTGACAATTCAGTCCTTTCTGATGATGCTAATCCTCACAACACCAGGCCTCCAGGTCTGGACTCGAGCAGCTTCATTTATTTCTGATCCTCACATCTCCGTCCCATAGCTTTCTATCTACATTCCCTCTCAGCAGAAACACTTCCGTGTTCCTTGAACCAGGACGAGCCTGGGCCTTACACAAGCCAAGTCCAGCTGTTTGCGACCTGAACATCTGGCTCTGGCCTCAAGAAAGCCTGGCACATTGATTGCAATTAGGGACCAAGGCCAACTCCAAACTCACTCTTGTGGTATTCAACAACATGCACAGACACATGATAGAACACCAGCCTGTGCCAGGAGCCTAACTCTCGCTCGCTTCCCAATCTTCCATTATACCCCACACAAGCCTTCACCCTTCCTGATCCCCTCCCCGACACTCCTCTGTTCCCATCTCTCTCACACGTTCATGAAGTTTCCTCTTAAATACTTTGATGCTTTTTGTATCGACCACATCGTTTCCAGAAGTGAGGTCTACATTCTCACTACCATCTGTGTGAAGAAGTTCTTCTTAAATTTCCTGTCAGAACTGCTTTTGGCTGATATTTTTCACGACTCATCATTCTGGGCTCTTGGAAACGCTATCTCTGTCCACGTTGTGCGTGGCACTTTCCTGGTGCGGACTTGCTGCCGCGTTTGCCAGCATTACAAATTTGCTCCATTTCCAGGGGATTGTATTTTGCTCTGAGACATTTATTTTATATGGAAAGCGCTGTATAAATGCTAGTTGTGATTAGTAATATGTTATCCTCCATTAGTTTTAATTACTGAGCAAATTATTTAGTAATCACAATTATTTACGGTATTAACGTGTTACGGCTGATATAATGCGAGTTTATCGGGGTTGGATTAATGCCGTCTAATGGCCAATATTTGCATAATAAGGATAACCCTGTTATAAGCACCTCATTACAGCACAAGTTTGCTTTTAACTCACGTTCCTGTGGACTCAGGGTTACAGGACGTGTGATACACCATTTAGCTGCTCAAACAGAAAGATGGACAGGGGACATTTTTGAAGGACCACTTCTAAAGCAGGCTCTAATTATTTAATAAATAATAAGAATCCTTGCGTTTGACATAGTGCCATATATTGGCTGCCGCGTTTTGCCCAGAAAATGTACAGTCAGTTCACTTTACAGTATATTCGGTGAAGCTCTTTGAGACGTCTCGAAGATGTGATAATGCAAGGATTATTATGATAAAAAACATTATAAAGCAGGATGTGACAAAAAGCAGTATACTAATAATAAACCTTGCATTTGATATAGCGCTTTCATGTCTTCTAGACGTCTCAAAGCGCTTCACACAATATACTGTAAAGTGAATTAACTGTACATTTATGTTAAACGCGGCAGCCAATTGCGCACAGCAGTGTCCTACAAACAGTCGTGGTTTGAATGACCAAATTATTTTTGCTTTTTGAGGGATTATTATCAGGAGTGTGGAGTAATGAAACTTGCCCAAGGCTTTCACCCTGACCTACCTGGAATCGAACTCAGGGCTCTCGCTTGCTTGTAAGGCGAATGCTCTAACCACTGAGCTACAGCCCTCCACGTTTGTACCCTAAGGGAGTTAGGGAGAATCGCGCATTGTGTTAACCGGAATGAGAAACTTGAAATGATTCAAGCCAATTCTTCGTGTCTGTTAAACACAGCTTTGCTCGCTTAAACATACGAGGCTTTAAACAATCCTCCTGCACTCAAAGGTGTTCGTGTGAAATGAATAGTCGAAAGCAAACATGGAGCAAATGAAGGGCGGTGGCGCCTCTTGTGTCAGATCCTGAGCAGAGGCAGTGAAATCCGCCAGGCGATGGGTTTCCACGTAACCATGTTTGACTGCAGTCCGAGGCGAGGGAGCCTGGCAATGAGCGTTACACTATGAATGGTTACACCCAGGATCAGGGCTCATCGCAGAGGATCGTGCAGCGTTCGGGGTTGATATGCATTCATCAATTACAGCCCCATCAGCGGGGAAAGCTGGGGAGATGGCTGTGACACAAATCACAGCACTTCAGATAGCTTCTGTCAGCCATTTCTGCACAATTTAACCCAGAATCTATTGGCCTCTCATGTGCATTAATGTCCTTTGTGCGAACACGGTAAAGTGGAGCCGATTCACATGGCTTGTCCTTTAGCTTTAACCTGCATCAAATTGAAGCAGTTTTACTGCGCATTACATGTCTCCCCGAGCCCTGAGATTCTACCCTGTTGGCAGTTCTCTTGTAGATTTAAGATTGTGCAAAATCACTTTCCGTGGGGATTAATACAATAATTTGGTTACTCACTCAACGACTGTTTGTGGGACACTGACACGTGCCACATATCACCCACAAAATTACACAGTCACTACACTTCACAGTATATTCTGTGAACCTCTTTGAGACCTCTTGAAGACGTGATGAGGCATTATATCAACCTGAAGGATTGTTGTTATTTATTCTCACTATTGTTATATTTGTGGAAAATTTTTCAATTCAGGCTTAATTTGGAAGCCGGGTTTCTGCAGATCTTAGGGAACAATCCTACTTGTGAACCACGGCTGATTTGATGAATGTTTCACAGGACTCAAGTGAAGCTTGAAATGATTCAAGACAATTCCGCGCGGCCTTTTCAACACAGTTCTGTCAAGCTTGCTTAAACACACACAGCACAGTCCTCATCTGTTTAAAGGTGTCCGTGTTTATATCATTATATAATTTATGTAACAAAACATATTAATTGCATTTACACCGTAACATCATAATATTTTAAAATGTTATTTTATTTTGTTCATATTCATGATGTGTGTACTTCATGTGTGCCCATAAAATGCACAGTCTCTAGGTCTCACAGTGAAATTCTGTGAAGTGCTTTGAGATTTCTCAACAACTTGATAAGGCGCTGTGTCATGTGGAAGGGTTATAGTAACATTATTTTATTTTCAGACTCCATCTCACACCATCCACTTTAGGTGTCAGTTTGGCTCAGTTCTTATCACTTTTGCCTGGGCTGGGATTTCACGTCACTTATCAAGCGCCTGATGCTCTTTTGCAGTCTTCCCTTCCTCCAACACTCCCTCACCTCCCTCACTCTTTCCTTCCTCTGACAGTAAGCTTTCAAATCTCAAACTGGCACCCCCAACCAATGTGTGTGTGTGAGAGAGAGAGAGAGAGAGCACGAGAAACTAAGAACAAGATAGAGAAAAGGAAAGGAAATATTCCACAGAAGCACGCAGGTTCTATCAGTCACATAGATGGAGACATTGGATTCCCATTGCTGGAGCTCGCTTTGGGAATGCAGGAGGGTGAGACGTGGTTGGTGGGGTGGTGGTGGAAAGACATTTACAGTGGGTGCAAAGCTTCAGGGACCCAGAGCTTTGTCCCCACAATAGGTAAGTGTGTTCACCCCCCCACCAAACCCCATCCCCCCCCCACCCCACCCCCTCCCTGTCTCCCCAAACCACAGAGACTGCTCCACTTAATGGATCTGTACGATTGCCTGGGAGCTCAGCTCATAAATATTCACAAATGTCAACATATTAAGAGGTGTCGTGATTTCACATTAAAAAAAAACATTAATGCCAAAACCAGCCACACCACAGAGCTATCAACAACAAAGTGGTGATAAACAGCAGAGCTCTGACAAGAGGAGGGGAGTGGGGGGGAAAATCGCATCACAAATAAGCTTCTCAACTTGAGAGAGGACCGTTTTGTGTCTTTTCTGCAAAGATCTCTTAAAGGTTAGCGACGGGAGTGTGGGGGGCGGAAAGGGCAGGTCCATGGGACTGAAAGGATCGCTCTTGAGGGAGCCGTCCCAGACACGATGGGTGAACTGCCCTTCTCCCGTGTCAAACATTCCTGTTTGATTCTAGGTAACAAACCATATGACAGAGGTTAATTTTTACAAAAATAATCCTTGCATTTAATTTACAGTGTACAGTATAGACTCTTACAGTGTATTCTGTGAAGCTCTTTGGGAGGTCTTGGAGACCTGATAGGGCGCTATATAGAGTAGGCAGTGGGAGCCTGTTTCCTCTGGTTGGATAAACTATAACTAGGGGTCACAGTCTTAAAATTAGACTTTTCGCACAGAGTTGAGGAAACACATCTTCACTCAGAGGATAGTGAATTTATGGAATTGTCTATCTCAAAAGGCTGTAGATGCTCAGTCCTTGAACATATTCAAGACTGAAATTGATCAAGGGATTAATGATAATGGGGATAAGACGGGCAGGTGGAGTTACAAACATCAGCTATAATCTTATTGAATGGCAGGGCAGGCTCGAGGGGCCGAATGGCCTACTCCCGATCCTTATTCTTATGTTCTTATATCAGATACCAAGGATTATTATTTATTATTTGATATTGCGCCTTTTATGTCAGGAGGACGTCCCAAAGCCCTTCACTTGATTTACTATAATGTGCACAAATAACTGTGTACAAATTACACCCAGATCTTGGTTTACTATGTCAGACAACTGGCTCACCAAGAAAAAATACTCTGTTTATGTATATTCATGTGAGCGCTTTGAGACGTCCCAAAGACATAATAAGATGCTACATCAAATGCAAGGATTATTATTGTTAGCATACATTATTGTTAGGTACTGTATGTTGTATTTATGAGCATTGTACAGAATTTGGCAAACAGTTGAAATCATTGTTAACTTTGATGCACATTTTTCTGTAGCGACTGAAAGAAATTTATGGAACACTAAATAGAGCAGTTTCAAGGTGAAGGCTGTTAAGAATTCTGGGTTAAGAGTGAAGAAATAGTATACAAATTGAGTGAATCTAGACTCCAGTGGAATTCACACTCAAAGCTCGGAGTTTGATATTGTGAACGCATTTATTAAGCATATTACATTTTGCCCACAAAATGCACAGTCAATTCACTTTACAATATATTGTGTGACGCATTTTGAGACATCTCAATGATATGATAAGGTGCTTTTTCAAGTGCAAGGATGATGATTATTATTATCTTGTAAAATCGCTGACAATACTGAGCCCTATGGCTAGCGAGACAGTGTAAGGGAGACTGACAGAAGCCAAAAAGGTCTGGATAAATGAAAAGGGCAGACTGGGGGCCAGCAGATGGATGTCACAGTAATGCATATTGGAACAGGAGACGTATTTGCATAATAAATGACTTATCCATTAGCTAAAGAGGAAAAGGATTTTTGTTATATGATTACTGACCATCTGCTAACAGTCGGCCACGCGATGATTCCGACACACCCCTCGAATTGGTTCTGAATTCAGACACGTCAGCCTGGCTCCGAGCTAGCGCTCTCGCCTCTGAGTCAGAAGGTTGTGGGTTCAAGCCCCTTGTTGGAACATAGTCTAACTTGACCCTACAATGCAGCGTTGTGGGGAGGGATGTGCTGGATTGTCAGAGATGCCGCCCTCCAGATAAGACATTAAACCGACGTCCCGTCTGTCTGTTTAGATGGATTTATAAAGATCTAATGGTATTATTGAAAAGGAGTTCCTCCTGACATCCTGGCCAACTAGCTCCCAAATAGAATTCATCATTCTCTCCATGGCTGTTTGTGGGGCCGTGTTATGTACACAGTTACGTACACAGTAAATACATTATTCCAACATTAAAATATTACAATATATGTTTTAAAATTCCTGTGTAGGGCTGTGTACATACCGCTGATATGAAAGGCGCTAAACCAAACAGAAGGATTATTATTGTTATTAATTTAATAGTGTACTCTGTCCCCTTGTTATTAACACAAAATTCTCCTTGCAGTTGATATTGTGCTTTATCACATCGTTGAGACGTTTCAAACCGCTTCATAATATAGGCTGTTTGTGGGACATTGCTATGTGCAATTGGCTGCCATGGTTCACCCATAAAATATATTCTGTGAAGCGCTTTGGGACGCCTAAAAAGACATGAAAAGCACTATATCAAATGCAAGGATTATTACTATTATTAATGCTGTAAAGTGAATTAACCGTGTGTTTTGTGGGTGAAATGACCGAACGAAAGATATAACGGGCACTCATCATTCTTGACTATTTAAATGTTGAGCAATGGATCCGAGGGGAGAGAGTTACTGCAGACTATTATTATCTGCTGGGATTAGATGGAATATCCTGCATTTCATTCCAATCATCTGGGACATAGTGCTTTGTTCCCTGATGGGACTGAAATACAGTCAATTCCTGATTAAACAAAGTAATAATAACCAGATTACCGAGAAATGTTAAGCTTTGGATTTAACTGGACTTAGATTTCCACAAGACTGCGTATAAAAATAGCCAGTTAACAGATAGTCCCACAGTGCATTTAATCTTACATCTTGTGATATAGCCTTTCAGAACCTACAGAAATTGGCAATTGTTAAATTCTGTTTTAACTCATTCTCACAAAGAAACTTCGAGATGTCTCAAAAACCACTTCACAGAATATACTGTAAAGTGAATTGACTGTATATTTTGTAGGCAAAACGCACCAGCCAATTGTGCACAGCACTGCCCTACAAACAGTCGAAGGTTGAGTGACCAAATTATTTTTATTTATTTTTTATCTATAATCTTTACTTTTGACGCTTAATCATGCCCACAAAATAACAGCCAATCCACTTCACAGTATATTCTGTGAAGCGGTTTGAGACGGATCAAAGACGTGATAAGGCACAATATCAAAGGCAAAGATTATTATTATCACGTCCTCAAGACGTCTCAAAATATCTTTGGAGGATTTTTATTGTGAGGTGCAGTGACTGTGTATTTTTTGTAGGTGAACACCAGTACCAATTTATGCACGGCAACTTCCCTCAAACAGCTGTGAAGCGAATGAGCGATTTTTAAGACAGGTGGAATTTCTCTCCCCTCCTATGGACTGATCCCTTTGATTTTCCTTCAACGGGAGACTACAGTCAAAGAATGCTTCCTTGCCAGTCATGAAATGCACTATTCCACAAACCTCCAATGAATGGCGAATGATCCATCTGGCTCAGGATAAAAGACCTGAAACAGGTAGTTTACAATCAGATGACCCCGTCCATCTGGCCATCTCTAATTCTTACCCCACTTTCATTGGAAAATCCTCTGGTGATTTAAGCCAAATCTATCTCTTTCTTTCCTCTAAACATGCATCCCCTCCCACCACCATCTATTCTGAAATTACAATGTGCAGAATTGACTATTCCATTCGAAGGATAATCCTTACATTTGATATGATAATAATTCTTGCATTTGATATAGTGCCTTATAGTTTTGGAGATGTCTCAAAGCGCTTCACAGAGTATACTGTAAAATGAATTGACTGTATATTTTGTGCGAGTTATGGCTCCGTTTATTTTGGGAGGACATCTGAAAACGTTTCACAGAATTCACTATGACGTGTAGTCGGTGCATTATTTTGGAGGTGAGAGAGGCTGTCATTTTGCATGCAGTGTCCCGCAAACATTAGTGAAGTGAGCGACTCATATTATCAGTGGAGTGGATATTACAGGCAGAGTCCTGTAACTTAAAGAACTTGATTTACAAGCAAGGGATGTGGGTTCAATTCCAGACAGGGTGAAACCTTGGGCAAGTTTAGGGGAGAAGAATTAGGGGAGATCTTATTGAAACATATAAGAATCTTAAAGGGCTGGATAAAGTAAACCCTGAGGGACTGTTTCCTCTGGTAGGAGAATGTACAACCAGGGATCATAATCTTAAAATTAAGGGTCAGCTTTTTGGAACAGAGTTGGGGAAACATTTCTTCACTTGAGGGTATTGAACACTACCCCAGAAGGCTGTAGATGCTCAGTCTTTGCACATTTTCAAGGCTGAGACTGATAGCTTTTTAAAAAATAGAGGGATTAGGGGATATGGGGATAGGGCAGGTAATTAGAGTTAGGTCAGAAGATCAACCATGATCTTATTGAATGGCGGGGCAGCCTTGAGAGGCCGAATGGCCTACTCCAGCTCCTAATTCTTATGTTCTTATGTAAGTTTCTTTATTCCACCCACCTAATAATAATCCCTAGAAAAAAAAGAAATAGATCATTTCAATCTACAACTGTGGGTCACTGCTATGCGCAATTAGCTGCCACAAATATACAGTCAATTCACTTTGACGCAGTACAAAATACAAGGATTATTGTTAAAATTCTTATCTTTATTATTGTTATATTATGATAATAATCCTTACATTTGAAATAGCGCTTTTCACATATTCTAGACATCTCAAAGAGCTTCACAGAATGTACTGTAAAGTGAATTGACTATTTTTGTGGACCAAAAACATGGTGGCCAATTGTGCACAGCAGTATCCCACAAACAGTCATAGATTAAATCGACGAATTTATCTTTTTTTTTCTTGAAGGATTATCATCAGGTGCGTAGAGTAAGGAAACTTGATTTTGCCCTGCCGGGAATCAAACCTCGGTCTCTCACTTGTGAGGCGAGTGCTCTAACCGCTGAGCTACAGGACTCCCAAATCACCCTAAGGCGGGCTTGTAAACCTCCACTGTGGCTAGCAAAACATTTCAGTGGCTGTGGAACAACTGAACAATTCATCTTCCAAATATATAGCTGTCTCCATTGTTACCCAGAGAAACAGTTAACCTTTCTGAGTGAATCTTCTGCGGTTTGTTGTATCTGAGAGATGCCAACGCTGTCTGATTTCCTGCCCGTCGAGTGTAGAATAAGGAAACCCGCTGACTGGCATCTCTGTGTAAGACCGCATTTATCTCGGCCATAAAAAAAATTTCTGGGGAAACTCAAACAGAGGCACTGCTGCGGTAATTGCAAAGCAAACATTGGGTTTCCGAGCTCTAATGGGTCCTGCAGGGATTCAGTCGGTAGCTCTTCCTGTCAGCCTCGCGCTCCTCTGCTTCTTACGAGAAGGAAAGATTGAAATAATTACTACGTTAACAAACAATTATCTTAAAAACACCTTCCTGCCACGCGTGTGCGAGAGAGGGGGATTCTCACAATCCCCTCTCTGCTTCACGTCAGAAGGACGGATCAACAAGTGTCCTCCCTAAAATCACGAAGGGAGTTTATCTCTATTCATAGCACCCTCCCCCACCACCACTTGCCCTCTCCCCGCAGTGTCCCAGCCAAGTCTGAGGTCGATAGATATTTATAGGTCAGAGTATCAAGGGATATGAAGCAGAGATGGACAACTGTAGTTGAGGTACAGGATCCAGTGACAACGTCACATTGGAGGTTGACAGGAGGTTTCTCTCACAGGTTATTTGCGGCAGGGCAAGTTTCCTTTCTCCACATCCCTCTGGTTACCTAGCGTTTATTAGTTGATTGGTGCATCACTTTTCTGGGCGTAATAATCCCTTAAAAAATATATAATTTGGTCACTCAATCTGTGACTGTTTGCGGGACACAACTGTGTGCATTTAGCTGATGCGTTTCGCCCACAAAATATACAGTCAATTCACTTTACAGTATATTCTGTGAAGCGCTTTGGGATGTCGATAAGATGTGAAAAGCACCATATCAAATGGAAGGATTATTATTATTATTATTATCAGTATGAAGGAGAACAGACGGTGGGAGCGAGCGAGTGCGTTACCTGTGCAAGGAGGGTTGGTATTTTGTGCGACTGTGAGAGTCGTTGCTGTAAGTAACTGGGGTTTGACAATCTTTGCTCCATATTTCCAACTTCACCTAACCAGCCTTGTTGTCACAGAGGTGGAGGGGAGCGCAGCAGGGAAAGAATAATAAAAATGAGAATCCTGGCTCTTGATACGTGCCTTTCACGTCAGGAGCGCTTCACAAGATTTTACTGTCGTTTGGAAGTGCTGTGCATTTTTGCGAGCGAACACGGCAGTCAATTTGCACTCAGTGACTCCATTCAAATAGCATCATTTGCATCTTTAATGTCCACCTGAACAGGTAGCCAGGACCTCAGTTTGATGTCTCGCCCGCATAACATTACAGTGCTTTAACAGCACTGCATTGACAGTCATTTGACATTACATTATACGATTTCAAAGTCCTGACGTGGGCCTTGAACCCCCGAACCTTCTGACTCAGAAGTGAGAGCGCTGCGGACTGAGCCAGGGTGACAGCTAAGTGGGAAGGCAAGGAGGGAGGAGGGTTTGGTGAGTACAGGAGAGGATTGATTTAATTCCAAGCATTGTGTTGCCAAGTACATCAGTTTATAATAATAAAAAAATAATATAATAATCTTTACATTTGGCCACCAAATGTCTAGGCTGATGCTTCAGTCCAGTGCTGGGGGAGCTCTGTGTTCAGGGAGAGAGGATGTTACGAGGATGTTCATGTTTGATATGAAAGAATCACATGACAGATAATAATAATACTAGTCTTTGCATTTGATATAGAGCCTCATCATGTCTTTGAGACGTTTCAAAGCGCTTCACAGAATATACTGTAAAGTGAATTGATCACATTTGTGGGCGAAATGCGGGAGCCAATTTTACACCGCAGCGTCATTCGTAGATTGAAGAGACTAATTTTATAATTTTTTTATCCAGGTCTCTAATTTGCAAGTGTTCCAACCACTAAACTACAGGACTGCGCATATGAGGAAGGTTTAATCCTCGCATTTGACATAGCGTTTTTCACATTTTATCGACATGTCAAAGCGCTTCACAGAATATACTGTAAATTGAATTGACTATATTTGTGGGCGAAGGAAGAATATTGCAGATTTGGTGATAAAAGCAAGTTACAGCTGCTGGAGTGTAAGCACGATAAGAATCACAAGATTGGTCTGAGAGAAGAAGACCCTTTGGCCCATTCCATTTCATCCCTCCAGAACACCCAACCTATCATCCTCTCCCATCGCAACACCAAACTGTTTATTAAATTAGTCCCAGTGTCCTGGCCTCAACCACTCAACCCTCTTTCTAGCAACGTGCTCAGGTTATTAATCACCCTCCGAATAAATAGAATTATGCTTCCTCTTCAGCATTTGCTTTGACCATTGCTTCCCATCCCCTTTAATCCACACAATGTTCTTTGCCTGAATTCTGGATCAAAGAGAAAAAAGATCCATTTATAGCTACAGAAAGCCCATCAGGGCTTTGTGCCTTATGCTGTGTGATCCATTGTTGCTAACCCAAATGCCCAGTGGGGACCACAGCATTATGCAGCCACAGACACTGATACACACTGACATCCAGAGCCACTGAGAGCTTTTCTGAAAGGATTCCTATGTTCTGGACAATTTCACCTCGAGTCCCAGTCTCATCCCATGTTGGATTCGCGCGGGGAACAGAGGGCCAATTTACTTCCTTGCAAAATAGACAAAACCCCGGCCAAAACTCTTCACAAATGTGGCGCTACTTTGTTTGGCTGTGAACATTCTTGCCAAACATCATTGTTGATGGCAATAACCTCCACCCTTCCTGGCCCTCAACTCCCAGCACGCGTCCTGACTGTCCTGCGCTCTGGGACTTCGTTCCAAATGGAGGGTGCCATACAAGTGTGATTTGTTATTGTTGTGTGTGGTCTCACATACCAATCTGAAGTCCCGCCAAGTCCCTTAAGATATATCCTTGCGGCAACCACATTTCCCCCACTTTATTCGATGATATAACATCATAGTATATCTTTTAATCCTTTTTCCTGCCTTTCCCAGCTCCGTATCAGCCTAGCTCAGTTGATAGCACTCAAGTTTCTGAGTCAGAAGGTTATGGGTTCAAGCCCCACCTCGGGCCTTGGAACCCATATAGTCCAGGTTGACACTCCAGTGCAGTTCTGAGGGGGAGAGAGCTGCATTGTTAGAGGCGCCATCTTTCTGATGAAACGTTAAACCGAGATTCCATCTGCCAGTTCAGTGGATGTTAAAAAGTAAAGGGAGTTTCTCTCTCCTGGTTTTCCTACTCAACAATACCCCAGAGACACTCACTTCAGGGCTGTTTTTAAGCAATTGTGTGCAAATTGGCTGCCGTGTTTACGCACAAAATGTACAGTCATTACTGTATATCCTATGAAGTTATTTGAAATTTCTCAGTGAGAGATAGATGGTGGGGGGAGAGAAAGAGAAAAACTAGATTCTAACCTCAATAACTGCACCTCCCCACCAACTCACACTCATGTTAGCTTTAGTTCTATAGCCTCTGTCTCTGTGTATGGGGAAAGGGCAGTAATCTGGTTGTGAGTCAATTGGTGGATCACTCTTCCGGGGGTAATTATCCCTTCGGAAAAAAATTATAATTTGGTCACTTAATCCACCACTGTTTGTGCGACACTTCCATGCACTTGGCTGCAGCATTTTGCCCACCAAATATACAATATACTTTATTCTATATTCTGTGAAGTGCTTAAGATGCGTCAAAGATGTGACAAGGCTGTATCTCAAATGCAAGGATTATTATTTAATTGCGCACGCCCCAGTTTATGCATGACTCAGACACAGCATTGAGTGTGTGAGATTTGACAGAATAGTGCCCTTGCAAAGTACAGGTTCCTGGAAAGAGAGAGAGAAAACATATTCCTACCTGATTTTGTTTTGGACAGTGAGCTATTCTCATGGCTTCGTGATGTTGTGGGTGTAGAGAGGCTTAGCATCAAGTTGCTAAGTGGCAGAATATTCCCACCAGGGCTGTTAATCTTGTCTGGGAAGAAGGGATGAGGTGCCTGCCTTGACTCTCAAGTCAAGTTGGACAGTTTCGCTCACAAATATACAGTCAATTCACTTTACAGTATATTCTGTGAAGTGCTTTGAGACATCCATAAGATGTGAAAAGCACTATCTCAAATGCAATGATGATTATTATTATTATAACAAGCCCAGAATCTGAAACAAGTGAGAAATCACCAGGTTCGCAATTTGTCGCGTTTTTTCTCAACTTCGTCTCCCCATTTTTATCATGATAATCCTTGATGTAGCGTGTTATCACGTTCTGGAGACGTCTCAAGACGCTTCACGGAATATACTGTAAAATGAATTGACCGTGTATTTTGTCGGCAATACACGGCAGACAATTGCGTGCAGCGGTGTCCCCACAAACAGTTGTGGATTGAGTGACCGAATAAATTATAAAAAATTTGGGGGAACAGATTATTACCCTGAAAATGTAATTCATCAATCAACGAACAATCGTACTTACTGATAGGTAAACAGAGACTCACCTAAGGTTTCCTCTTGAGGCGAGTGCTCTAACCAATATGCCACAGGACTACACAACACACTACACTATTTCTGATAAACAGGAACTTGTCTTGAAACTCTTTACGGTTCCTAGTTGGAGATGTCCTGTAGCTCAGTGGTTAGAGCACTTGCTTTACAAAATGTTCGAATCCAGGCAGGTCAGGCCGAAACCTTGGGCGAGTTTCCTTACTCCACACTCCTAATAATAATCCCTCCCAAAAAACCACTGTAATAAAATTGGTCATTTCAATCCGTGAATGTTTGTGGGACACTGCTATGCACAATTAGCTGCTGTGTTTCGCCCACAAATATACAGTCAATTCACTTTACAGCATATTCTGTGAAGTGTTTTGAGATGTCTAGAAGACATGAAAAGAGCTATATCAAATGCAAGGATTATTATTATTAGTAGTATTATTATTACTTCTCAACCAGCTGTGAATCCCTCCTACTGATGTTCTTTCAGCTTGTCTATCAGATACCAGGGCTTGGATGAATGCAAGCTTCCCGCATCTGAAGATCGACAAAACGGAAGCCATACTCCTTGGCTCCCGTCAACACCTTCTCTCCCGCGGCTCTGATCTCCAAGATTCTGGCCTGCTTTCTCCCCACTCCTCTACCCGCTGCCTCTGCTCGGCTGGCTCTGGCCTCCTGCTTTTGCTTCATCCACTCTACACCGTCATAAATTCTTCCTATCCCTCTTTTCACCCACTAAGTTCTAATCGTAAACCTCACACCCTCTCGTCCTCGATTCCCATATCAGCGTGTTTATTGTGACCAATTCTCTCAAACACTTTTATTGTCCTAAACTGCCGCAATCATATTCAAGCCTTCACCTACTTCTCTCCGACAGGAAGGGTCTTAACCTCTCCCGACACCTGTTTCCCTCCTCTCTTTAACAAGCGGTTAATCAGGGCAGAGTTGGCTGCTTGCTTCCTTTTGCTCCGAACCTTTGTTAACTCTAATTCTCTGCGAGATGTCATCGAATGTTCCCCAGAAAAGCAAGAGAATACCCTGTGTGCTTAATTGAAATTCATTTGCAAGCCATTTGCTAACACCTTGTTTCCATGACTACGCCACAGCCAGTGGGTTTTTCTTGCACATGCATACCTGTATCTGGCCTCTGGTGTTGGTGTGATTTGCAGAGTATGGGATCCAGGTTTGAATCAGAGCTTAAGTGGTTGAGAAGCTGCGCTGGGAACGTGCCCTGTGTTGGTCAAAAGCAGACAGAGACAACCCAAGAGTCCCCTCTGGTCGAAGTGCAGAGACAATCCAGCAGTCTGCTTCTACTGTTTACTTTCAGCGCGATGCGTGGAATCACTGTGGCAGATTTGCCTTCTGAATTAGTCCAGCCTTCAGCCTCAACTCTAGCCTCAAATCGCTCTTTCCCTCTCTCTCTCTCTTTATGGGACTGGCCTCCAGCCCGTCCCTCTCACCCTCCGCCCCACCATTGGAGGTCGAGCTTTTAGCCACTATGCCCCCAAAACTCTGGAACTCTCTTCCTCAATCCCTCCACCTTGCCCGCGCTCTCCCCTCTTTAAAGTCCTGCCTGAAAACTTTCCTCTTTGCTCATGCTTGCAGACACCTCCCCCCCAGGTCAGAGTCAGGCTCCTTCACTGTTAAGCGCTCTGAGAAGCTACTCTGTGTGGAGGACGCTATATAAGTGAAAGTTGTTGTTGTTTATCGCAACGTATTTTAATATTCTTGTATTTGACCCTGTGGCTTATCACATCTTTCAAACATCTCAAAGCACTTCATGGGATCAACCTTAAGACTCGACAATGCCAAAACCTCTCAAAGCAGGACGGAGATTTTCTGTGAAGTGACTGTATTTTGTGGTCTTATCCTTCAAGAATCCCAACTCTACTCAATTTTGTCCACCATGCTTACCAATAATAATTTGATACTGTGCCTTTCACTGGAGGAGGATGTCTCAAAGAACTTCACAGGATAAACTGTGATGTGCAGTAAACAGAAGTCACTGGGAGCAACAACAGCTTCGATTTATATAGCGTCCTCCACGCCGGACGGCTTCTCAGAGCGACCAACACTCAGCAGGTCAGGCAGCATCTTTGGAGAAAGGAAAGTGAGTCAAAGTTTCGGGTCCACGACCCTTTGTCAGAACTCAATTCCCAGCGACTTCTATTTTTATTTCGGATTTCCAACATCTGCAATGTTTTGTGTTTTTCTAATATGCAGTAACTGGATATTGTGGCATCAGGCAATTTTGGGCAAAGGCATCAGGCAATTTTGTACACAGCAATGTCCTACAAACAGCCACAAAGTGAATGACTAATTTTATTTAGAGGATTATTGGCTAGGACCAGAAAAACTCTTCTTCTCTCTGTTTCTTCCATGCTCCATAGTCGTGGCATCAAAAGCTTAGTGTCACCCAACCACCAAATCTTCTCTTAATCATATTTTGGGGGTCAGCCGTGTGTCTAACACATGTGGAAACCCATCACCATGATTAAGAGGATTCAAACCATGCTGAGAATTCCATGCATCCCAGAGAATTCCCAAATAAATATTGTTGGAATGGGATGAAATACACACTCTCCCCAGAGGGACACATCCTGTTTACCTAATTCCGTAAAGTATTAGGCCCAGATTGGCAAAATCCAAGGTTTGGGAACCCCAAAGAATACATTGGGGTAACTCCTGGAGTCCAACCAGCTAAAAGATATTAGTTAGGTCAGGGGATTATGGAATAAATGCTGTTTATTGGACTTGAAGTACAGATAGCCAAGATCTTATAGAATGGCAGAACAGGCTTGAGGGACTGAATGGTCTACTACTGTTTCTAAAACCACATAGTTTGCTTTGTTCCTCTGCTGCGGTGTGGGGATTGCCCCTTTCCCCCCAAACTCTGAATTAAACGCTTAAGGATGTGATCCCAGGAGCTGGCTGTTATATTGCGGACTCTATATATAATAATAATAATATCGGCCACTGCTCTGGGATACTGCATGAAGGGAGCTAGATAAATGCAATTTTTTTTTGTAATCCTTGCATTTGATATAGCGCTACGTCACATCTTCAAGATGTCTCAAAGAGCTTCAAAGGATATACTGTAAAGTGAATTGACTCTATATTTTGTAGCCGAAACGCGCACAGCAATGTCCCACAAACAGTCATGGATTGAGTGTCCACATTATAATTTTTTTAAAAGGAATTATTATTGCATATTTCATACTTGTTGCTTGTCCTCCCGATGTGAAAGGCAATATTGTATTGTTTGCTTTTCTCACTCCCAAAGCTGTCAACAGCACTTGCATAGTGTTCACACTGATAAACTGTTTTATCTATTAAACGTTTGCCAACCTGCACTCAGAATCTCTGGGATTATGTGAGCAGGATACGTCCCATTGGGAGAGATCGCACATTCCCGTCCTAGGCAATCAAAAATCTCTAAGCACCTGTAGAACTCTCTGTCCACTTTTTAGTGAGTCCGGAACAAGAATGCATAAATATAAGGTAGTCAGTCGCAGATCTGACAGGGAAGTTTAGGGGGAATTTCTTCACTCACAGGGTGTGAGAATATGGAACTCATTGTGGTTGAAGTAAAAGCACTCAAGATTTAAGATCCTCGTCCTCATTTTCAAGACCATTCATGGCCTTGCTCTCGCCTATCTCTCTGACCTGCTGTCTCCCTATCAGCCTTCCCATACCTTCCGTTCAGCAGACTCAGGCCTGCTCTGTGTCCACCACCCTAACCGACACCAGCGGTGGCCGGGCTTTCAGCCTTTCTGCCCCCACGCTATGGAACTCCATCCCGCAGCCCCTCCGCCTTGCTCCCTCCCTTTCCTTCCTCTTCGACCGCGCCTTCGGCTCCCCCCCTAACTCTTCCCCCGTCCCACTCTCCTTCCCCTCCCCCCTACCCCGACCTGACTGTTCAACATTTTGGGACGTCCTCCCGACATGAAAGGCGCTATATAAGTGTAATTTTGTTGTTGTTAAGAGGAAACGTAATGCATGCTCAAGGGAGTTGGGAATGGAGATAGAACATAGATAGAAAAATAGGATGAGGTCTAGGCCATTCCGTGATTCTATCAGATCATGTCTGAGCTGTCAATTTTAATTACCCGCCTTTTCCCTATATCCCTAACCTAAACATAAACAACAACAACAACTTCGATTTAAACCTATCCAGGAGGGATAGAGACTTGAGTTGAGTATAAACAGCGGCACCAATTAGGCCTGTTTCTATGCTGTATCACCATATTATTCTAAGTTGTTTGGTTTAAACACAGCAACGGATTTCTGTGTGTGTCAAACACCCACTGACCAAAAAACATCTTGTCTTTGTCTCTTGAATGGTTCCCAGTGGCTGTTCACTGATGGAGCTGTGAAGTCATCAATCCAAATTCAAGTTCCCTCAGCCTCAACCAACTTCCATTCATTATTTAAAAATAACTTTCAAACCACCACAAGACACATTTCTTCCAAGGCTTTGCTCAGCAGGAGAGCAGGCTGGATTTGCTCATTAGACAGATCAAGTCTCTCTTGTTCTGACTACCAGAGAGAGAGAGTGTAAGTTCTCCAGTCAGGAAATGAGATGTGGAGGAGTTCTGTTGTCGTCAGAGACAGAATTTGTTCCCAGTCAAGCTCCACACCGTAGACACTCACACCTATACACTCACACCTTAAACACTCATATCTTACACTTTACACTCTCACAGCTTACACACTCACACCTTTACACTCACAATCATACACTCACCTTGCGCACTCACACCTTACACATTCACACCTTACACATGACTAATAACAACAACTTGCATTTATACAGTGCTCTTCAGGAGGGGTAGCATCCCACGGCTCAGTACATTCAACATTACATCTTCACACACTGACATCACATATATTCTCATACCTATACACAGCCCTTACACATTCCCACACACGTATACTCCTCACAGTAATACACAGATGATCACACAACTACACACACACTCACACAAACACACCCACACACAATGATCTTGATCATTAGTAGGTAGTTATTTAAAAACTGGATTCTCTTGTATGCTGAACTATAGTGGGATCTGTGTCTGCCTGTCTCCCACTCTCTCATCTCTCTCGCTCTCGGTCTCTCACGCTCCATCTGTCTGACTCATTCCCATGTCCTCACCTCACCAGGTAACCTGGTATAAAATAGTCCTCTCCATCGATAGCCCCACTGTGTTTGAAAGCCGGGAAAATAACTTACTCACTGATTGCATTCTGACTGCTTATGGGACTCTGCATAACTGGAGTCCTAAAGCAGTCCTAAAGCAGTGATCCCAAAACCGATCCCTGGGAGACGCCACTGCACACTTCCCTCCAGTCTGAAAAGCAGCCACTCACCACAACTCTCTGCTTTCTGTTTCACTGAAATTAGCCTTCTTCCAGCTGAGTGTCTTCACCTTTGAGTGTTCCTTATCCCTTTCCATAATTACTCTGAATCTAATGATATTGTGTCAAATTAGTGACTGTATTTTGTAGGTGAACATGACAGCTAATTAGCAATGTCCCACAAATCGCCTTGGAATTGAATAACTGATTTGATCTGGAGGATTGTTGGCCAGCACAAAGAGATAAACTCCCTTCTCTTTTTAGGATAGTGCTATGGGACCTTCAACATCCATCTGAACAGATAAGACCTTAGTTTAACGTCTCATCTGACATGCGGGCTTGAACGCACTCAGAGGTTTCTGACTGAGCCAGGCTGACTGCAGAACTGTGATTCCTTCCCATCTCAAAACTGCAGTTTTTGAAAATAATAATATTCCTTGCATTTGATATAACATCTTATCAGGTCGTCGTGACATCTCAAAGTGCTTCACTGTATATACTATAAAGTGGATTGACTATATATCTTAAATACACTGTGGTGTCCTGTAGCTCAGTGATGAGAGTACTCGCCTTTCAAGCAAGACACCTGGGTTCGATTCCAAGCAGGGTGAAACCTTGGCAAGTTTTCTTATTCCAGCCGCACCAAACTTGGCTCCCCAATTACCCCAGTCCTTGCCAGCCTCTACTGGCTCCCTGTTCCCGAGAGGATCGATTTCAAGATCCTCACCCTTGTCTTCAAATCCCTCTACTCCTCTGCACCACCCTACCTCTCTGATCTCCTCTCTCCCCAAACCAGCACCCACTGCCTTCGCTCCTCTGGGTCTGGCCTCCTCCATGTCCCCGAATCCTCCGCTCCACCCTCGGCAGCCTTGCCTACAAATACTATGCTCCGAGGCTCTCGAATTCTCTTCCTCACTCCCTTCGCCTCGCCCCCTCTCTTCCCAGTTTCAGGTCCCAGCTGAAGACCTTTCTCTTTGACCGCGCCTTTGGTCACCTTTCTCCCCCTGCCCCTGTCTCGGTCCTCGGTACTGTGAAGCGCTCTGAGACGCCGAGGGCGGAGCGGAGGGCGCTATATAAATTGAAGTTGTTGTTGTTGATAATAATCCCTAAAAACAAATTGGTCATTTCAATCCACGGCCGTGTTGGATATTGCCGTGCCCAATTGGCTGCTGCGTTTTTCGACGCAAATATATGTCTAAAAGACATGAAAAATACGATATCAAATGCAATTGAAAATTTTTTTTTATTGTTATTATTATTATTATTATTATCCTGTAGGAGACCATTACAGCTAGTTTCCAGATCAGTTTGTATTGGGCAAATCTGACCAGCCCCCAGTGTAGACAATTCACTGGATTTATTAGGAGTTTTAGTGAAAGGAATCTCTCATTGTGGGTGGGGGTGGGGAGATGTTCCATGAGGAAGAAACGCCTATACGTTAGTTAACATCCAGCTCCGAGCACGTTCACACCTGGCTGCATTGGAAAATTTGTCGTTTTTCTTCTCCTCTGACGTATTTGCATCTCATTAACCAAAGAAAGTCATTTGCATTTTCTCAGCAACTCGCCAACAAACATCTCAAAGCCATTCCCATGTAATCACTGTCAATTGTAGTGACTGTGTATTTTGCAGGCGAACGTGGCACCCAATTGGTGTGCAATGAGTGCTCGGTAAATAGCCATTGTTACTCCTGGCCAACCGATACATTGTCAACAGCAAACACTCATAGATTAAATGACCCCTTTTTTTGGGTGAGGGAGAGATTCTTACCCCTGGATTTACCAATCAACCAGCATTGCTACTTATTGTTAATAATTATTATTAATAATATTAATAATTGCTACTTATTGCTACTTATTGCTAGGTGAACAGAGGTACGTGGAGTAAGAAAACTTGCCTAAGGAATGAAACTGGTCCACTCATTTACGAGGAGAGTGTGCTCACCAATACAATATGCAACATCAAAAACAAAAAATTACATTTGTAGAGCGCCTTTCACATCAGGATGACGTCCCAAGGCGCTGGACAATCAGGGATCCGCACCCGAGCTGGTAGTTGGGATCAAGATGGGTGGAAGGTGGTGTGGCCTCTGGGTAGATAAAGAGAGGGTGGGGGCAGAGGGATAGAGATGGGGGTGTTCCAGAAATTAGGGGTGTAATGGTTTGGGTGACATGAGTTGTTAGCTGAGATGGGAAAGGGAATCTCGTCTTTTATGTTCCATCAGCTCTTTAAGTGCATCTGTTGTCGAGTGACAAGCAAATTGGTACGCACCTCTGTGGTTCCAAGGAACTGTCAATTCAGCCTGTGCATATTTAATAATCCTTGCATTTTGATATAATGCTTTTCACATCTTATCGATGTCCCAAAGCAACTTCACAGAATATACTGTAAAGTGAATTGACTGTATATTTGTTGGCGAAATGCAGCAGCCAATTGCGCACAGCAGTGCCCCACAAACAGTCGTGGATTGAAATGACCAATTTTTATTATTGTGGTTTTTTTGGGTGGTGGGTTATTATTAAGTGTGTGGAGTAAGGAAACTTGCCCAAGGTTTTACCCTGACCTGCCTGGATTCGAACATAGGTCTCACACTTGTAAGGCGAGTGCTCTAACCACTGAGCTATATTTGGAACTAGCCTGAACCTCAAGTCTAAATGGAATCCATCAAAACAAAATTCTCTCCATCGCCTCCCCCACACAATCATTGCAACGCCCAGGCCTCTCGGATATTTGCTTAATTGGCAGAGAACTGAGCTGAGCTAAGCCATTGGCCTATGGACCTCCCCAGAGAACCAGCCTGAGAATCCTCCCATCACACTATCTTTGTGACTGCTCCCAGCATCTTGGCCTGATTCAAGCGCATTGAGATATATTGCTGACAATGAAATGCTGTTTAACCTTCTGATCCAGTGAATCTGGGACAATAATAATAATAATAATTCTTGCATTTGATATAGCAAAGTGTATCCAATGCAAGGATTTGAGAAAACTCAAAGCCCTTCACAGAATATACTGTAAAGTGAATCGACTGTATATTTTGTGGGTGAAATTGTGCATATCTGTGTCCCACAAACAGTCGTGGATTGTAGTGACCAATTCATTATTAGTTTTTTTGAAGGAATTTTACCCCTTGGAAAAGTGTTCCAAGATTGACTAACACCCGTGTTCCTATTTACTGCTAGGTAAACAGATATGTGTGGATTAAGGAAACTTGCCCAATGTTTTGTGCTGTCGGGTATCAAATCCAGGTCTCTCGCTTTGCAAGGCGCGTGCTCTAACCACTGAGCTACAGGAGTCCTGTATGGAGAAAGTTTAGCCCTGGTCTGTGACTCTACAACAACAACAAAATTACACATGTATAGTGCCTTTCACGTCAGGAGGACTGTGGAAGAGATTTGACACCGAGGGGCGAAAAGTTGACACATATAGAAATAAACATCCAGCAGTTCACTACCTGAGTAAGTTTTTGCCAGATGTACGCTAGTAAACGCTGGCCCTAATACTAGGAAAATTGGCCGTTACCAAGGCGACCACCTGGTCCATCGCCGGGTGTTGCTGATAATTGCGTGCATGGGTTTGAGGAAAGATTGCAGTTTAATTAACGCTGAGTAATTAACTATACTGTGTACAGTTTGGGACATGACATGAGCAAGCGGCTGCCAGGATGATGGAAGGCGAACTGGATGGAACTTGGTTTTCTTTCCTCATAAGCAATTCTTATGTCTTTATGTTATAATAATAATAATAATAATCCCTGGCTTCGATATGGCAAAGTACCACGTCTTCGAGACGCTCTTAAAGCGCTCTGAGACGTCGTCTGGCGTGGAGGGCGCTATATAAATCGAAGTTGTTGTTGTTGTTGTCTCAAAGCGCTTCACTGAATATACTGTAAAGTGTATTGACCGTATGTTTTGTAGGTAAAATTAGGTAGTCAGTTGCCCATGGCAGTGTCCCACAAACACTCGTGGGTTGAATGACGAAATTATTATTATTTTTTATGTTGAAGGGACTATTACCCCACGGAAAAGTGCTCCAACAATCGATTACCACCCGGGTTCGTGGAGCGCATGTGGGTTTGACTTGGAATCCTTGCGAATGATAGATTGCAGGTCACCGAGGCAATGAACCTTCACCAGGTTTCAAACTCTGCCTCAGTTTAATTAGATGCTCTGTTTTGGTGTGTTGGTGGCTTTAACCTGCTAATGAACTCTAGTTCCTTTAATGATCTCTTGAAATCCTCTCACCGCCCCAAGATTCGGTCACTGCACACCACCTACCAATAATTACAGTGAAGCTCTTTAATACGTTTTGCTTTAATAAGCTTTGTACCATATCCAAAAAGGATTATAACTATTATTATTTATATCAAGTTCCCTCCATGTATGAACCAGCCAAATGCAATGGAATGTATCACAATAAATGTTTGCATTTGATATAGTGCCTTCATATCTTATTGACGTCTCAAAACGCTTCACAAAATATACTGTAAAGTGAATTGGCTGTATATTTGTGAGCAAAACGCGGCAGCCAATTACACACAGCAGTGTCCCACAAACAGTCGTGGATTGAAATGACCAATTTTTAATATTGTGTTTTCTTTGGCGGGATTATTATCAGGCGTGTAGTTGTAAGGAAACTTGCCCCCCCCCCCCATTCCCCACACCACCCTCTCTCTCAGTTCCTCCCCTTTTCTCTCTGCCTTTCTCTCCTCTTTCGGCCTTTTCGTTCTCTCTCTCGCTCTCTCTCTCTGCCTTTCTTACACTCCCCCTCTTTCTGTCTCTGCCTGAGCACTGAAGATTGTGAGTAAGATTATTTTAGCCTTGGGGAAATCACCACCTGAAAGTGACGAAATTGCCAGTGTGTTAGTAGAGGAAACGTGTATTTGGCCCCTCGAGCCCGCCTGTTGGCCGCCGCTTTATAAAATGGCCATGGGGAAGGCATTCTCATCTGAAGAGAATAAATGGAACAAACTTTGGAGGGAGACACTAACTCTAACCCTTACCCTCACCCCCTCCAACAGCATCAGCCTGGATGTGACAAGTGGGAGCAGTGAGTTGTCTTTCTGCTGATTTTAAACGGGAGTATTACATCCCCACTCCACCCACCCTCTCCATCACCACTACCTTTCACTGAGTAAATCAAAATAGACTAAATGTTGAATCAAACTGCTAAGTGGTAGACAGCACAGTTACTGGGGATGTAAGGATGTCCTTTAGCTAACATGAGCTTGCAGCTAATATTATCCACCAATTAGGCACCGCAAGAGTTTGCTACACGCCCTCACCCTCAAACCACATCGCACAGAACCACAGGGTTGACTTTCGCAGCATCGCCAGACGGGAACGCACCAGCTATTTTGTCTTTTAGGGTCCGAACCCTGTGTCTCCTGTCATTGTTTTAAGTAACTTAACACCGAAGCCATCTCGCCAAAAACAGTGACACAAAGGGATTTCGAGTGGACAGGATTCCCTGCCCTGCCTGATGGCGGCATTCCCCGCTCAGGGTATAGGAAGCGCTTTATCCGACTGAAACTTTGTGGAGCTCCTGTGGCTCAGTGGTTAGAACACCCGACTTACAAGCGTGAGACCCGTGTTCGAATCCAGGCAGCTTGGGCGAGTTTCCTTACTCCACACGCCTAATAGTAATCCCTCCCCAAAAAACCACAATAATAAAAATTGGTCATTTTCAATCCACAACTGTTTGTGGGGACGCTGCTGTGCGCAATTGGCTGCCCGCGTTTCTCCCACAAAAATACAGTCAATTCACTTTACGGTGACTGTCAAGCGCTTTGAGATGTCGATAAGATGTGAAAAGTGCTATATGAAAATAGGATTATTATTATTTTAACTATTGTTTGGAATGGTTTCGAGGTCCAGTCTCCATAGCCAGGAAGAACCATCTTGTAATCTTCCCGTTTGACTTGTATAAGTGAAACATCCTCCATGGCTTTCAAACAATCCTCCTGATGTGAAAGAAAAAAAAATGTAGCTACACTGCTGTGAATGTTTGAGATGTCTCAAAGCGCCTCACATAGTATACTTTCAAGTGAATTGATTGTATGTTTTGTTTGTTTCTCTCTTTCTTCTTCTCTCTCTATCGCCCTCCTCTCTCTCGCTCTTTCTCTTTGCTTCTCTATTCTCTTAGCTAGGATTTTAGACCGTTCAGAATTTGGCAAATGGTTGATTTCAGTGTTCGCTTTGAAGTCAGAGCTGAAGTTGCCGCTCTTGAAAGAAACTTACAGGGAAACAACTTCAAAATGAAATCTGCGTTTCATAATTTGCCAAACTCTGAAGCGTGACGTAAATCAAGTAAAATCTAGAACTGGGTGGGTTTTCTACGCTCACGTTGCACAACATTGGTGATTGGAACACTGGTTTTCTGTGAAAACAAGAATTAGGTTCCTACATTTCACTCCCTACCTCTCACTCCCAATCCTCATACACGACTCCTCTTAAAACCCCTTAACTCATAATCCTATCAACAACAACTTGCATTCACGCAGGCCCTTTTCCACGTTTTGGAGCGCTTAATATTGTCGGAGCCTGATGCCAAGCCAGAGAACTTGGGACTTTCGTTGTGGCGATGTTACGCATTCAGAAACGACTCTGCATGCAAGGAGTGTTATTTTTGTGTGAGGCCAAGCAATGCCTAGCAGTGCATCGGGGGAGCTAAGGACTTGGAGCGAGTTAGCATGAGTTTATTATAATAGCAATACTCATAATTCTTGCGTTTGATATAGCGCCTTTATCATGTCATTGAGATGTCTCAATGCACATCACAGAATACACTGCAGAGTTAATTGACTGTATACTTTGTGGGCGAAACGCGGAAGCCAATCGCACACAGCAGTGTTCCACAAACTGTCGTGGCTTGAGTGTTTCTGGGACACTGCTATGGTTCTGAACCAGGAAGGAGGGGCTTTTCAGGCCAAAGCTTCTTTCCTGCAAGAGAGACTTTTCTTTAATAAATCCTCTGAGAGTGCAGTGGTTGCCGGCTAATCAATCAAAGCTCAGATACGACAGGCAAGGAAATACATTCACCTAATAACCTCCTCTAATATTAAGCATCTCTCATTTCCCAAATAAAGACAAATTGGCTGAAACAAGACAGGGACGGTAACATAGTGAAGACGTGGCTGATTTAATAACCCAGAGGTTATGCGTTTCAATCCTACCATGGGGGTCGCCGAATTTGAATTGCCAAAGAAGCAGAATATTTGTAACGGCTCCGAAGTGCTACCCTACATGAAAGATAAAATGCAGATGCAAGTTGTTGTTGTTGTTGTGCAGATGTGTGGAGTCCTGTAGAGTAGTGGTTGGCACCCCAGCCTTGCAAGCGAGAGGACGCGCGCTTGATTCCTGGGCAGAGTGAAACCTTCGGCAAGTTTCCTTACTCCACTGTTTACCTAGGAGTTGGTAGGAACCCGGGTGTTCGTCAGGTGGCAGATCATTTTGCAGAGATGATAATCCCCTTTTCAACAAAAAGATGTGGTCATTCAATCCATAACTGTGACATTGTGACATTGTGACGCACTTGTGGCTGCTCTCTCGCCCACAAAATGTACAGTCACTTCACTTTGCAGTATATTCTGTGAAGTTCTTTGGGACGCCTCAATGATGTGGTTAGGCACTATATCAAATGCAAAGATCATCATTATTATTATTAAACACATAGTTTAGGTTTCTGAGGGCTTTGGAATGAATGTCTGTAAATTAATTCAACCGGGTGAAATCTCATCTGAAGCTCTCTCCGGATGGCTATTCCCATCCACCCAGCGTTCAACACTTTCAGTCCAGGTTTACATCACTGCGCACGGGATTAAACATTCCCTCAGCAGTCTTACTTCAATAACTCGTCAGTACGGCGAGCTTCATAATTATGTAAATGTGAGATTCCATGTAATTAGTTCTAAAAATAAAAATTGGTGAATAAATAACAGCTGGAAACAAGCCTTTGGAGGCTATGGGGAGCCAAGAGCCAAGATCCTCCCAATTATTATAAGGGGGGGCAAAAAAGAGAGATCTTGTATAATTGTTGGCTTCAAACTCAAATTATATTCTTTCTTCTTTATTTGCTTTTGGCATTCTCCTCGGGCTCACAGGTTCCGGCAGGTGCTTCGGAAATGGCCATCCTGTTATCTGTGTAGTGGAACAGGAGTTGGAAAAATGAGGGCGGGGGTGGAGGGATTGAGGCAGGGTTTCTCAGAGGTTTGGAGTGCAGCGTCTGAAGGCATGGCCACTGATGGTGGAGCTGAGGGATGTGTAGAAGCCCCGAACCGGAGAGTGTGAAGTCTCCCCAACTGTGTGTAAATTGGGCTGCCCCGTTGGCTTGCATAATATGCAGACACTCAGCTCTGTGAAGTGCTTCGAGTCATTCCCGAAATCATAGCTATAACGTTAAATATGAGGCTCATTATTCTTATTGGGTAGAATTCAGCTCAGAGGTGTTTACGGGGATAGACATGCAGTGAAATGGGATAGAGAGTGCAGCATCTTTTATGCAGACTCTTTTCCAAGTCTTTTCAAGACTTGCACAGCCTGACACTGACCGGGGTTTGATCTACACTGAAGTAGTAGAGGTGTCGGAGCTAAACGTGCCGTCCCCGGACTAGGGGGCAAGGCACGGGGATTGAGGGAGAGTGTTCCAGAGTTCACTATCGAGCGAGCGAGTGAGCGCATCCTGCAAAGTGAGTCCGTGTAGAAGTCCGTTGAGGCCGGACTTCTTGTCCCCAAGCGTTAAGCTGCCGAGTGTCTCTCACTGTCAAAGTTCACACGTGAAGACTGGCCACTGGTTTGAAGCACTAGAGGGCAGCCAGAGCCTGTGGATCCACATCCCAGCTCCAGTCAACAGCTTCAATTGGGATTTCATTCAAAAAAACACAAGAAGTGTGTTTATCACACAGGATTACCATGTTTCGTGGCCCCTTTAAATCTGAAGTATGTTGATTAACAGTCAAAGGCTCCTCCATTGTGATCGAACACTCGGAAAGGCCTGGGAGACTCAGTCATGCAAGAGTTAAAGTGTCAGGTCACAAGCCCACGATGGGTTACGGCTCACTGTAAGGTTATAATGATCTTTGCATCTGATAGAAATAGTTGGTGAGACCCTACTTTGAGTATTGTGTACAGTTCTGGTCGCTACAGCACAAAGAAGGATATTAGAGCAATCAAGACAGATACAGAGTAGGGCAACCAAAATGATTGAGGTAATGGAAAGACTAGACTATGAGGAGCGACTAAGTACATTGGGCACATTCATGGGCAATTCCGCATGGGGGAGGACAAAAACAGCAAATTTAAAAGTTATCAAATCTCTATGAAATTACATGCATTGTGTGAACAAATGTCTACTTAACAAGGAACAAAAAAACGTTTTTCAATAACTGCATTGGTTTGCATGAAAGGTTGATTCAATAGAAATTCTTTTGAAAATTGAGGGAAAAATTATACCCAATTTTCAGATTAATTCTGTTGCCAACATTCTTTTGAGCTTGGAGCCTTCCACATGCAAGAGGTATCCAATTTTTTTATTTTGATATGATAACAGGGGTATCATCTGACCTTATAAAAGTTTTGTTAATCAGCTAGACCTTAAGACTAATCCATAGCATGTAAAATAATGGTGAAAATTTCTCTGAATTGTAATTCCGTTAACACGGAATTGCCCTCACGCTGCAAAAGAGAAGACTGTGAGGCAATGTGATTACCTACAAATATACAGTCAATTCACTTTACAGTACAGTGTGTACTTTAAGAAGCGCTTTAAGACGTCTAGAAGATGTGAACAAGTGCTATATCAAATGCAAGGATTATTATTGCTGTTTTTAAGATTATAAACGAGCTGAACAATGTAAATCATGACAGGCTGTTTCAACTTGTCCAGAATAGTAAAACCAGAGGATACGGCCTGCAATTGAAGGGGAGGTAAATTCAGAATGAATCTACGCAAACACTATTTCAGTGAGCCAATATTGAACCTGTGGAACTGGCTACATAGGGAGAGGGTTGAAGCAGGAAGTGTTAATTCTTTCAAACACAGATTAGATAGTTTTCTTTTAGCAAATAACATTATGGGGTACATAGGTATTTGGGACGTATGTGCAACTGATCACCAGGAAGGTGAACGGCCAACTGGATGGACTTTGGTCTTTTATCGTCTAGTTTCTTATATTCTTATGTTCTTACAAATTTATGATACAACAACAACAACTTGCATTTAACTAGCACGCCTGATGCAGGGTAGTGTCCCAGAGTGCTTGATTCAGTACCTTCTCATATCAGTGGAGTCCTGTAGCTCAGCATTCACTTTACAAGTGTGAGACCTCAGAACGAATCTAGTCAAGGCGAAACCTTGGGCAAGTTTCCTGACTCCACACGCCTAATGATAATCCCTCAAAAAATAACAATAATAAAAATAGTCATTTAAATCCATGACTGTTTGTGGGATACTGCTGTCCGCAATTGGCTTCCACGTTTCGCCCACAAATATACAGTCAATACACTTTACAGTATGTTCGGTGAAGTGTTTTGTGATGTCTAGAAGATGGGAAAAGCTCTGTATCAAATGCAAGGATTATTATTATTATTTATCAACGCATCTAAATATTCTTCACAGAATTTAACTTGAAGTGTAGTGACTGTGTAAATATAGGTGAACGCAGCTGCCAATTAGCCATACAGGAATATCCCACAAACAGCCATGAAGTGAATGACCAATTTAATCAGAGGGACTGTTGGCCCCAACAGCAGGATTAACTCCCTTTATTTTTCGAGTTAGTGTCATGTTTAAATGTCCACCCGAACACGGTAAAATCCTGTGAAACCCGTCCTTCGAACGAGATGTCTGCCTCTTCAGGGGGACATTAAAGATCGCGCGACACTTTTCAAAGAGAAAGGTGTTTCCCCCGGTGTCCATGGCTGTTTGTGGGACTTTGCTGTGCGCAACTGGCTGCCATCTTTCTCCCTTAAAATATGCAGTCACTACACTTCGCAGTATGTCCTATGAAGTACTTTGAGACATCCCGATGACGTGATAAGGCGTTGCATCAAATGCAAGGATCATTATTAACTGTAAAGCGCTCGGGGCTGCCCTGCTGGGTGTATAGCATGTAAGTCAGTGCAAAGTAAATGATTGCTTTTTTTGCTTTTCCAATCCCGTGAAACTACAAGCAACGATTTTCAGTACGCTCACCTTCTGCTCATTCCCTCACTGCTGTGGTTTGGAATCAGAGCTCGTCCTGTGAGTCCCTGTAGCTCAGCGGTTAGAGCGCTCGCCTCTCGCAAGCGAGAGGACACAGGTTCGATTCCAAGTCAGGTCAGGGCGAAACGTTGGGCAAGTTTCCTTACTCTACACACACACGCGCCTAATAATAATCCCTCGAAAAAACCCCACAATAATAAAAATTGGTCATTTCAATCCACGACTGTTTATGGGGACGCTGCTGTGCGCAATTGGCTGCCGTGTTTTACTCTCCCACAAAATATACAGTCAATTCACTTTACACTGCATTCCGTGAATCACTTTGCAATGTCGATAAGACGTGAAAAAGCCCTATATCAAATGCAAGGATTATTAGTGTTATTATTATCTGTTGTGTTTGGATGGCGAATAAAGCAGTGAGGAACTGGGCTGGGAGTAGAATTTATGTACAGTTTATGTACAGAATTAGTGAGGCAGAAAATGACTGGGGACTTGCATAGACATCTGTGTCTGGCCTTCCGAGAGAGCTTACAACATATTACTCTGGGTGAGAGCGGACAGGAGAGAGGAGGCAGTCTGTCTCCTGTATATCGCCAGCCTGGTGGGTGTCTCTGTGTTACATAATAATTTGGTCACTTAATAAATGACTGTTTGTGTAACACTGCTGTGCGCAATTGACTACCACGTTTCGCCCCAAAATCCGTTTTGTGGACGGATTACTATTAGACACGTGGAGTAAGGAAACTTGCTGAAGGTTTCGCCTTGATCTCCCTAGATTCGAACACGGGTCTCATGCTTATAACGCGAGTGATCTAACCACTGAGCTACAGGCGCTCCACAAATCACAGGTTTGAATAAAGAAGATCCTATAGTCTTTCTGCTTTGATTTCCACCCTCCCAGCTCGGGTCCAAACCCCTGACTATCCAGCACTTTGGGACGTCCTCCTGACGTGAAAAGCGCTACACAAATATAATTTTGTATTTAATCCTCTGGAATTCATACCCGACCAACCTAATGGGTCAAACTGCTTTTGTCTCAGTGTCAGAGTCTCAGTGTCCTGGCATGAAAGACCCTTCCTGGTAACTCAGTTCCATCATTAATTACCCTCCAGTAAAGAAATATTTCCTGGTGTCTGTCCTGAAATTGCCCTTTGCAAATCTAAAGCTGCGTGCTCTTGCTCTGCATTTCTCATTATATGTTGTCTGGGTTTACTTTTTTTAAATCCCATTTAAAGTTACTCATCTCTGCGACATCACTACGTAAATAACCGCTAGAATCTAAAACGCACGATGGGTTAACAACCCTTAAGTTCGAACTTGTTCAGATGTTCTTAGTTATGTAATTAGCCACTAATAACAGGCTGACAGGTTAACAATTCACCAATCCTTCGATTCATTAATTGCATAATTAAGAGCTCCTGGATTGTGTTTTCCACGTGGTTAATCCCCCATCCACTGAATCCCACTCACAGCCATCTTCATATCTCAATGTTTGTCCAATTTTAATATAGTCTGTCACCGCTGAATCGTTTACACTCCTATTGGTCTGGGCGGGAGGTCAGTAAGTAGAAAGTTCTGCTTCTGCCCTTGGGTTAATGGAAAAAAGCTAAGCTAGAATCTCACTCTCTTGGGTAAAAGCTTTGCCCCTGTAGAATGTCACACTGTAGAATGTCACGCTCGCTCTCAGAGAGAAGGACTTTTTTAATTCAGTGTTTTTTTAAAGGAAACATAGGGAAGTCTGTCAAATGGCCGTTTTTAATTACGGCTGGTCATATTAATGATATAAATATTCTTTAGGTTTTTCCCTGTCTAAAAAGGGATTTGCTGCTGATTGGTAATGACTGCGTATTTCGGAGGCGGACACACAACAGCCAATTTGCACACAGCACCGTCCCTCAAACAGAAGCAAACAGAACTCCTCTGGATGATTGTCGGCCAGAAAACCTATTTAGAAACAGTGTCCTCGGGGGTCTTTAACGTTCACCTGAGCGGGCAGACAGGACCTCGGT
Organism: Hydrolagus affinis; assembly: GCA_012026655.1. NCBI lineage: Eukaryota > Metazoa > Chordata > Chondrichthyes > Chimaeriformes > Chimaeridae > Hydrolagus > Hydrolagus affinis. Next base: position 6,675 of record JAAILG010005017.1, on the reverse strand, counting down.
TTTAACATCTCAACTGGAGGTCGGCATCACCGACAATGCAACGCTTTCTCCTATAAGGATGGCACTTGAGTGTCAGTCCAGATTATGAGCTCACAGTCCACTATCATAGGGGCTTGAACTCACAATCTCCTGAATCAGGAGTGTCACTATCTGAGCTGGGATGACACCAAGTAAACGTCCACAGCCTGAATTAATGTGAAGTCAGATCACCAGCAGTGATGTCTGCCGCGCGCGGGGCTCCACTGTCCTGCGTATAATTCTGGTCACCGGAATGTGACAGGGCTGCCCAGAGGCAGTAAAGAAAAGAACAACTGTAACTTGTACTGAGCCTTTCAAACACATTAAATGTCTCAAAAGCGCTTAACAGATAATATTAGTGAGCGCCGAGCGGGCAATAATACAATAATAATCCTGGCATTTGATACAGCGCCTCATCACATCGTCGAGACATCTCAAAATACCTCAAAAGGTATACTGTGAAGTGGATTCATTGTGTTCTTTGTGAGTGAAACATGGCAGCCATTTGTGCACTGGAGTGTCCCTCAACCAGTCATGGAGTGATCCCCGCTTTGTATGGGTGGGGGGGAGGGATTATTACTCCCAGAAAACAATCCATCGACGTACTGTCAATTGAGTTCCTACTTACTGCCAGGTAAACAGAGGTGTGTGGAATAAGGAAGTTTTGTCTAAGGTTTTCGCCCAGCCCTAGAATCGAACCCATGTCCTCTCGTTTCCGAGGCAAGGGTGCTAGCCATTACCCTACTGAACTCAACAGTTGAGTTGTGAAGAACGCTGGTTGTCCAGGTAGCACTATCCTACCCATTGCCTGATAGGGTTAATGGGAGCCGAGCGGAGAAGAATCCCAGCCCAGTGACTGATTCTGCATCTGACAGCAGATTGAAATCTGGGACCTCCCTTAATAACACTTGCATTGCCTATAACATTGATCATGTCGAAAGATTGCCAAATAGGCTCCACACAACTTTGAAGTTGCTGCGTTTGTCATCAAGGGGACATACGGCAATGAGATGAATGTCCAATTAATCTGCACTTGCTACGCCTTTAACTCAGAGAGACCAAGAACACAGTTTACCGCAATTGTACTAAATACCATTCTATACACATACATCAATATTTCAAGCCCTATATGCGCGGATGCCACAATTATTGTGAAACAAGTGATTTACCGCCAAACATTCCCACCGTAAGCATCATGCAAAGTTATGCAAATTCATGTAATCTTTCGAGCAGCTTGATGTAAATCACGGAGTCTTGGAATACACAGTTGACTGACACTACCATAGTTGACCACTTCAAAATAACAAGTTGACAACAACAAAAACTAAATTCCACTTGTATAGCGTCTTTCACGTCCCAAGGCGCTGGGGCGTCCTCCTAAAAACTGTGAAGTTAAAGCCTTTTTTTAAATTAAGACCGTGGTGAGTAATAAAGTAGAGCTGAAGGAAAGAATAATAATAATCCTTGCATTTAATATAGAGCCTCATCATGTCTTCTAGATGTCTCAAAGCGCTTTACAGAATATACTGTAAAGAGAATTGACTATATACTTGTGGGCGAAACGCGGCAGCCAATTGCAGTGTCCTACAAACAGTCATGGGTTGAAATTACCAATTGTTTTTTTTGAGGATTATTAGGTGTATGGAGTAAGGAAACTTGCCCAAGGTTTCACCCTGCCTGGATTCGAACACAGGTCTCACACTTGTAAGGCGAGTGCTCTAATCAGGACTCCTGGAATATTAATGACTCAAATTTATTTCCAGAAAGGGTGGCTGAGTCCAGGACAGTGGACTTATTTAAGAAACAGCTCGATGCTGAGATAGGAGCTGTGCTGCGCCGTGGTGCTGTAGTCCTTCACCGTTTTCATCACCAAAGCTGGTATATTCTGCCCCTCATCACACAATCCCTTTGTGACCACCGCACAGAGTTGTATCTTCCTTTCTATCTGTCATCGCCAATGTTGACCTTCCAATATTTGGACCGTGAGGTTGAGTAATTCCCCTTTGCTTCACAGCCAGTGATGTGAATTGTTTGGAGATGTCCTCCCAATGTGAAAGGGCTGAACATTCAGGTCGGGACCCGAGTAAGGGAGAGGGCAGGGTGGAGTGGCGGGAGAGAGTTAGGAGGGGAGGGAGAGATTTGGGAGGACAGCAGAAGGCACAGTCAAAGAGGAGGGTCTTGAGACCGGCCTCTGTATTATTGGTATTGTCATGTGAAGCTTTATCCCAAGTTCTTGTGATCTTCCCTCTGGCCAGTGTTTGTAATCTGAACTCAGTTTTACACAGGGATTTTCGCATGCATGTGCTTAGGAGAAGACTTGTATTTGGTATAGCTTCTTATCCATTGTCAAGACGTCGCAAAGTCTATCACAGCATTTACTGTAAAGTGCGTGTTTGTGGGCAAATATAGCAGCTTATTTGCACACAGCAGTGTCCCTCAAACAGCCATGGGAGTGAGTGACCAATTTTATCTTGGGGGCATTGTTGGACACAGGACAACGGGAGAGAGAAACTCCCTTCTATTTTCGAGTAGCTACACGGGATGTTTGATGTCCGCCTGGACAGGCAGATGGCACATTGGTTTAACGTCTCACCTGAAGATCGGCACCTCCAACAATGTGACACACTCCCAGCTGGAGTACATTGGACTGTCAGCTTAGACTATGTGATTCCAACTCCTGACGTATGAACACTCAAACCTCTGACTTGGAGGTGAGAGTGCTGCCCATCGAGCTGGGCTGACGCACTGCGGATAGATACACCCAGATACACGTTCAACGCTCAGTCAGGACTCCCACCGCGGACACTCAACACGAACTGCTCCTCCCGATGTCCTCCCAGTGCGAAAAAGGGCTTTACAGATGTAATTTTGTGGTTGTTGTTATTGTTGTTGTACTCTCCCACTGAGAGGACAACTCTCTGAGCAAAGATAATAAAGCGAAAATAAGCGCTCAGCACTCACTGCGATGAGATAGCACAGTGGGGAAGCTTAACTCCACGGAAACATCCCAAAATATGTGCTATTCCAATGAGTAAACATTCAGCTCATTATATCCTTACCGTCAGAAAGATAGAAAGAGGGAGAGAGAGAGAGACTCGCTCGCCCCATGGTACCTTGGTAGGAATCAAATACTTGAGATTTGTCTGCCTGTGTTTGAGTTGGAGCAAAGTGTGTAATAAATCAGAAAATGAAACAAGATTGAGTGAGTCTGTCCCACACTGGGGCCAGTTGGTTGCGCTCCTGACTCTGGGTCTGAAGGACGTGGGTTCAAGCCTCACCACATCCATACGTAGACCTCACTGATATTCCAGGGTGGTGCGGTGGTGGTGGGGGGGGGAAACGATAGGGGGAATGTTACATTGCCACAGTCACTGTCCTTCAAGGGAAACTTTTGAGTCGAGGACCCGACTCTCTGTTTAGAAGGACATTAAACATTCCATTAAAAGAGAAAGCAGGAAGTTTCTCCCAGTGTCCTGGCCAATTGTTGCTCTGCAAACATAGGAAAACATGAGCAAGGAGGAGGCCATTCAGCCCATCAAGTCCGTTGCACCAATTTTCGACTTTAAGAACAATAATCCTTGCATTTGAAAAAACACCTTTCATGTTAGGAGGACATTTCAGAGTGCCTCATAGAATATATGGCAAAGTGTAGTGACTGTGTATTTTTATAGGTGAATGAGGTAGTTCATTTGTACTCAACAATGTCCCCCAAACAGTCATGAAGCGAATGAAGAATTTAACTAGGGGATTGTCGGCCAGGACATGGGGAGACATCTATCCCCTCCATCTATCTGGTTCGGTGTCGGACTCCGCCACTGTCAAACTCTCTGGGCACCACCCTGTGTGAAGGGGGCTATATAAATGCAAGTTGTTGTTGTTGATCCATGGGATCTTTAACATCCACCTGAACAGACAGATCAATATCTTCAGGTTTAATATCTCCGCACTGCACTAGATTGTCAGCCCGGTCTATGAATCCAAAGTCCTGACAATTGGGCTTGAAGCCACAACCTCTGACTCAGAGAGGCGAGACTGCTGAATGAATGAGCCAAGACAGATAACTTGGCAGATCTTGTAATCCCAATACTCTGCTCTCTCACCAATGAGATCAGCATCTCCCACATTCCAGGCTTCACAAGCTAGAGTCAGAACAGAAGGCCCTCTCCTGAACCCTTCCACTGTTACTATGGAGACATTGGTTGAGTTCAGTTCATAGAAGTCAACCTCAACCTGCACTCCACGGATTGCATACATTGATGTTCATTGTGATATCAGTTTTTTTGGAGGTCAGTCAGGTATCTGATACATGGGAAATCCATTCCCATGCTTAATGCTTCATATACACTTGTTACCTATACATCGAAATATTACTGGAGAACTGCTACCCTGTGTGGAGTGAGCTATGTAAATGCAAGTTGTTATTGCTATATTCCTGTGTATTCCTGTGTAGGAATGTGTACTCTTTCCCTGAAGGGATGTACCCAGTTAACTCTGGAAAGCATGAGATTTCAAGAAAAGCGAGAGCCAAGATTTGGAGACCCCAGAGTGTGGATTGAGTTTAACAAGCTAAAACTCATTCAGAGCAGTGTCTGGCAAACTTCCTACTCTACCCATTAGAGCTTTGGCTTGCAGGGTTAACAGGATTCAAGGTGGAAGAATCCAACATAAGGGAGACTGCCCTGGCCTTAGAGACAGTGGATAGGAGATCAACAAGGCTGATTTCAAGTGTTAGAGGAATGAGCAGCAATTAGACAAGCTAGGGTTCTCCAGCCTTGAAAAGAGACAACTCTGAGTGGATGTGAAAAAGGTTGGTAAGATTTTAATGGTTTGAGAAAGTAGATCCAGGACTGTACATTCAGTTGCACCACGACAGTAGGTTCGGGGTAACATATGGTAATAATCTCAGCACACATAGAGGATCTCACCCAAAGTGTGATTAATGATTGGAATTATTGCCAGGAGGGTGGTTTAGGCCAGGATACTAGATTCATTTGAAAAACAGCTTCAGGTCTTTGAATTCAAAGATTAAGTTGACACTGCATTGCAGTGCTAGGGGTGCATTGCATGGCCAGAGATGCTATGTTTCAGAAAAGATATTTAACTGAGGTCCCAACTGACTGCTCATCTGACCCTGTGGCATTCATACAGTGAAATTAAGAATGAGCAGTCCCTTTAAAGAATACTTAAACAAAACTGAGATGGATAGATATTTGTTAGGTCAGGCTACTGTATTAATGGATGGATACGGAGCTTGAGGGGATGAATGGCCTCCTCATGGTAGTCCCTTTTAAGTATGATACCTATTTGAAGAATGAATTGCCCACTTCAGAATAAGGTACCCAATGAAAAATGAAACCATGGGCAAATTTCCTTACTCCACATACCTAATAATAATCCCTCCAAAAAAAGAACCCAATAATAATTTTGTTACTCAATTTATGACTGTTTGTGGGACAACGCTGTGTGCAAATGGCTGCCGCGTTTCGCCAACAAATAGACAGTCAATTCACTTTACAGTATATCCTGTGAATCGCTCCGAGGCGTCTAGAAGATGCTATAAAAAAAGAGCTATATCAAATGAAGAATTATTATTATTAATGAACATTTCCCCAATCCCCTTTAAGAATTTGTGTGTGTGAAACCCCTCTTTAAGTATGTATTTAAATATGTATGTATGTGTTGGGGGGGGCCCCCACCCCTTTTAAGAATGAATGTGTGGACCCCTTTAAGATGGGACCACTCCACTCCCGTCACGTGATTCGGGCCAAGCCCCCACCTCCCGCTCTCCCTCACGGTCGTACGCGGCGCGGTGACGTCAGGACGCCGACGTGGTGGTGGAGGGGGGGTGGGTGGGTGGTGGTGGTGAATGACATCACCCCAGTGAGTGCTGGAGCTGAGAGTGAGAAGCTGGGAGCAGAGACACACACAGAGAGAGAGAGAGAGAGACTGTACACACACAGTCAGTCAGTCAGTCAGTCAGACTGGGATTACACCGCACCAAACAAGGGATTATCCATCCACCTGGAAAATGTAAAAGGGAGAAGAGAAAAGCAGCAATTTGCTCCAGGTAAACCTCTCATCTCTTATTGTTGCTGCTGTTTAATTACAGAGAGAGAGAGAGAGATTTCAGTTTGCGACTGGAGTCACCTGCAATGCATGTACATGAGGACAGCTAGGTAGGTTGGTAGCTTGACATGTCTGTATGTAATTGTGTGTGTGTGTGTTTTCTTATTCAGCTGCAATTGATCTTTCACACAGGTTTGTATTTGTTAGATATTTTGCAGGAGAGAGACAGAGAGAGAGACAGGGAGAGAGAGAGGGAGAGGGAGAGGGAGTGCAATGCCTTTGATCTGGGTATCATGATCAAGATCCATGTGTATCATTGCAAACTGCAGAGAGACAGAGAGGGAGAGACTGAGCCACCTCTTTGTTGCTGGGTCTTGTCCTCTTGCAGTCAGGAGTGACTGGGATGTGTAGGGGACGGGTTTGTCCTACAGGAATCCAGGAGGTGACGCTCTGCTGTGTGGTGATGTGCTGGGTGCAGGCTGTTGTGTGTGTGTGTGTGTGTGGGGGGGTGTTGGTTTAAAGGGAACTGATGTGCAAGGGAGTGAGGGAGTCGGATGAGTCTTCCTTGCAATGGGCTGGTGGGAGTGGGAA
>JAAILG010005016.1:0-38559 GCA_012026655.1 Hydrolagus affinis | reverse complement strand
GTACAGGGGAACAGAACGCATGTTGCATTCAAAATAACTGAAATTCCTACAAATTCTACGGTGCTGAAGAAATTCAAATCTTTTCATCGCACACATTGTGTTTTGCCACAGCTTCACACAAGTGAACTGAACGATGGATATAACTGGGGGCGGCTGAATCTGCAATCAGTGACTGAGCAAAACTCCCTGGATGAGTTCCTGACCACCGCAGAGCTGGCAGGAACCGAGTTCATAGCCGGTAAGCTTCCTTGTACAGTCATCTGTGTCTGTTATTTGAAGGTATCCATTTGCAATATACATGTAGGTATTCAGATATTTACTCGGAAGTGTGCTGTCGTTGTGAGGGACTTACAGCCTCTCCGCCCCCCCCCACAAACTCTGGAACTCCATCCCGCAACCTCTTTGCCTCCTCCCTTTCCTCCTTCGAGGCCGGTCTCAAGACCTTCCTCTTCGACCGTGCCTTCTGCTGCTTCTGCTGCCCTCCTAACTCTCCCCCCTTTCCTACTCTCCTTCACCCCTCCCGCCCCTGCACCAACTCTTCCCATTCCCATTATGATTAAAAGTGATCTCAAAGGTCACTTTACAGCAGCGTTTGTACTATCCTACCGTAGGGTGAGTGTGGCTCAGTGGTAAGAGCACTCGTCTCGCAAGCAAGAGATTTGGGTTCAGTTCCCCACAGGGCGAAACCTTGGGCAAGTTTCCTTACTCCACACACTTGATAATAATCCCTGAAGAAAAAAAACAGTTGATAAATTGGTCACTTCAATCCACGACTGTTTGTGGGATACTGCTGTGCGCTATTGGCTGCCGCATTTCAACCACAAAATACAGTCAATTCACTATACAGTAAATTCTTGAAGCGTTCTGTGATGTCTGGAAGATGTGAAAAGCTCTATATCAAATGCAAGGATTACATTATAATGATTACTGTATATAATATTGCCCAGCACCATTTTCACTTGTAATATTTTATTCCAGATCATTTTTGGATTATTATTTTATGGCAAGTTAGAATGATGTGTTAATGTGATGTATTTGTGTTTTCTGAATAAGCCGACAGCAATAACAAAATTGTATAGCGCCTTTCACGTAAGGAGGATGTCCCAAGTATCCTTGCTTTAATTTGAAGTCTGCCAAGCAGTTGGGGATAAAGATAAAGTTACACAGACATGACTGAAAGCTCAAGCCGCTGTATTGTTTTTTTCTGCAGAGAAGCTGAATGTCAAGATCGTCTCAGCGGAGGCCAGGACAGGTTTGCTGACAGCCGAGGAAACCTGGAATATCAAGAAACTCCATGAGGAGAACAAGCAGCTTCTGTGCATTCCGCGGAGGTGAGGAACTGTTGAATCTTTGAAAAACAGAACAACAAATTACGTTTGTATAGCGCCTTTCACCAAGGTGCTGGACAGTCAGGGATTTGGACCTGAGCAGGATGGGTTGAGATCAGGAGGGTTGGAGGGCAGGGAGGCTGGGTAGCTGAAGGGGAGGGTCTTGAGAAACCTTGAGAGAGTGCCTTGAAGGGGGAGCGGGTGCAAGGCGAAGGAAATGTGGGATGGAATTCGAAAGGGTGAGGGCAGAGAGACTGAAGACCCGACTGCCAATGGTGGAGTATCCCAGCAACCATATCAAGAAGACATGAATATTAGACACAAAAAGTCAGTGCAGCAGATTCAACTGGTAGAATGTATTTTGAGAGCTTGTTTGAAGATTTGCTGCTAAGACACCCAGGTGGCTTTCCGCCTCATTTAAAAATGTGTCTGTCCACACGCACAGCCTGCCTGCAATCCTCCTTTCTTTTGTCTATGTCCGAGGAAGCGCTGGAACCTTTCTGCCCGTTAATTCGAAAGAGTTATCACATCCAGCTTGATAAACCTCACAAGTTGTTCACTTCATTCCCCCCCCACATCACCACCAGCCAATTACTTATTTGAAGCAGATATGATTAGTTAATAGATGGAGAGTCCCTTGCCAGCAATCCCCCAGGTAAACAATGGTCTTTCACTTCATGGCTATTTGCATGACGTTGTATACAGTAATTCTTTTCAAGTGCTTTTGAGACATTTTGGCAATGTGATATCAAACGCAAAGTTCCTCGTTATTTTAATAATGTGTGCTCTGTGTTTCGGAACTGAGGTCGAGTATTGTTTATTTTTCACGATGATTTAATAATCTCGATGGTAACTGCGGTATGCTTTGAGTGCTGCAAAATGCTGAGAGGCTAAATCCTCATTTAGAAATTAATCCTCAATGCAATAACGAGAGTGTCATTTCTTGTGGAAACTAATAGCATTGCTTGATTTCAAGGGTTCTTCAAATAATTAATTGTACCTTTTGCAGTTTGCTTCTTGTCGCAAAGTACAATTCTCCGACATTCGCCTTCTGCCCTTGATGGTAAAATATTCATTCTGTGCACAGGCGGATGACAGCACTTTTAAAACAGTTTTTTGGGAACACAAATACTGAGTGCTGCATGCTGTAAAATCCACAAAAATAGGAAAAGGTGCCCTCATGTTGGTTAGACCTGGAAATGAACCTGAGTAAAAGCCGTGAATGGCATTGTATCGATTGTAGAAGATGCTCGGTGTACAATTTGTTTTGAAATTTACAAAGATAATATGATGAAACATTTTTGCTTTCTATTGCAGCTAAACGGTTTATGTTTTTCCTCTCTGTGGCGTTGATATTGTTAAATTAAAATGTCCACTCTGGTCCATTCAGGCCTCGCTGGGATGAAAATACAGCAGCCGAGGAACTGAAGCAGGCAGAAAGGGAGACTTTCCTGGAGTGGAGGCGCCAGCTGGCTGTGTAAGTGTTGCCTCTGTTGTACTGTCACTTCTTCTTAAAACAACATAGGATCAGGAGGAAGCCATTCAGCCCCTGAAAATTTGAATTAAAAAAAATTAGAAAAAAAATTGGCTTCTGCCCCTGTACTCTTGTCTTTGGATATTGCTTTCCAATTGTTCAGATTATAATAATAATAATCCTTGCAGTTGATATAGCGCCTCTTCAAGTCTTCTAGACGTTTCAAAGCGCATCACAGTGTATACTGTAAAGTGAATTAACCGTATATTTGTGGGCGAAACTTGGCAGCCAATTGCGCACAGCAGTGTCCCTTCAGTATAAATAATCCTTGATGATTAAGCACTTTAACTGCGGCGTATCTCTCACTTCTCTTTCCTCAGGGATGTTAAGTTGGGTAGTAGAATTCCATATGTTGTTCTGTAGGCTAAACTGGGGAGGAGAGAGAAGAGCAGGAGAGGCTGGCAGATATTTCTGTCATAGAAACAGGAGTGGACATTTAGTCCCTTGAGCCTGTTCTGCCATTCTATAGGATCATGGCTGATTTGTACCTTGTACTAGCCTTGCCTCCTGTATCGCTTAATACCCTGACCTAACCAATATCTACCTAAGTTTTGAAAGTGTGAAGGAATTCACCTTCTATCATGGCCTCTGTGGACTGAGTACCCAGCACCAGGAGAGATGTGTAGGTGAATATTGAGTGGGATGTGGAGATGGAGTTTCCCACAGGCTTGAACTTAATGGCCTCTGAACTATTTTCTCCACATTCTTGTCTATGTGTGTACCTTATCTACATGTGCATGTGCATGGTTTCTCATTTCAGACATGAATTTATTTCATGTATTGCAGATGTTTTGTTTCCTAATGTTCTTGCTCTGTTTTCCAGGCTCGAAGAGGAACAGAAACTAATCTTGACCCCATTTGAAAGGAATCTAGACTTCTGGCGCCAGTTGTGGAGAGTGATTGAGAGAAGGTGCAGTATCCAGTGACTCGCTTAGACTTTCTTTTTCAATGTTTTGCACGCACAAAAAACATCTTCATCTTTCTCGACCAAGAGAGAGGCAGATCTTCTGGTCTCTGGAACACGTTGAAATCCGATTCAGAGCAGATGGGTTAATGTGCTGTCACACGCATTTTCTTCTCTGTCGCACCCTTTGCTTCGGCAATGGACTCTGCCACTGTTAAGCGCTCTGATACGCCGTCCAGCATGGAGGGCGCTGTATAACTACAAGTTGTTGTTGCTAAAGCACCTGTCTTTCAACTTAGTACACCAGCCCAACTGAGACTGAAATGTCGTTCTGTGAGAAATCCACAGGAGAAAAGGATCGGAATTTTTTTTCAATACATTAAAGGATGGGTTAACAACAATAAAATTACATTTGTATAGTATGTGTGAGAGGAAATGTATCTGTGCATGATGAATAGTGTTAAAGTATGTTACATGAGTTGGTAAAATAGATAAAATATTAACATTTGGGTGTGTTTATGAACTCTGAAAAGAGGTTTGCAATTAATATTGGTCTAGAAGTTTGACTGTGGGGATTCTTGTTGTGTTTCTCCAGTGACATTATTGTTCAGATTGTCGATGCCCGAAACCCACTGCTTTTCCGATGTGAAGACTTGGTGAGTGATTCTTGGCTGGTTAGTTTGCGTTTTATTTTCATAACCGTGAAAAGCATCGACTTGTTCTGAAATTGTAGAAATGTTTCGGTCACTGAGGTTGGCTTTGCAAAGTGTGAGGTTAAGAAGGTCGACTCCATCGATGGAATATGTTATCACCCTCGCGTCACTGTTAAAACTTTCCGTAAGCTTTTCTTTGGACTATTTTGTTCAGGCTGTCAGCTAGTCTGTTTGCTTTAGTCCCCCAAAAAACGTCCAGGGCAGAGTTGTTCTTTTTCAATTGAGCGCATCTAAAAAGTGCTGCTGACAATGCTCTTCATACAAGTTTTGAATAGTTGTGAATAGCTGGTCATTGATCAGGATATGTAGCTCAGTGGCTAGAGCACTCACCTCGCAAGTGAGACACCTCGGTTCGATTCCCGGCAGGGCGAAACTTGGGCAAGTTTCCTTACTCCACATGCCTGATAATAATCCCTGAAGGAAAAAAAAAACATGAATAAATTGGTCACTTCAATCCACGACTGTTTTTGAGACATTGCTGTGTGCAATTGACCATCGCGTTTCACCCACAAATATACAATCAATTCACTTTACAGCATATTTGAGATGAAAACAGCCATTTCAAAGGCAGGGATTATAATACGATTGGCACAGGCTTAAAGTATCCTTAAAGTAACACTTGCATTTTCTCAGTGAACTGATTTATTTTACTATTTTCAGTGCCAGATCTGAAGCTTTAAAAGGAGCAATTTTCCAAATGTAACACCGATCTCCTCCCCGCCCACCATCTTGTGTTCCAAATGCATTAAATTTCCTAGGAGCGCTACGTGAAGGAGGTTCAGAAAGATAAAGTGAACATGATCATCCTGAACAAGGCTGATTTGCTGAGCCGTGAGCAGCGGAGAGTATGGGCGAGCTACTTTGACAAAGAGGGGATGCGTGTGGTTTTCTGGTCGGCCACTGCAGAACAGAAAAGGCTGGACGCAGAAGCCAAGGTGCGTAATTTCTAGAAGTTTTTAAAAAGTCTTCCTTTAATCTTGGTGTACAACTTTGCTTTTCTCTCCGAGCGGGCAAGCAGGCAGGGATCTGAGGTATGAGAGTCTTGCGCTGGTGGGAAAGCAGGAATCGGGTTGTGGAATGAATGGGGAAGGGTGTCTGGGAGAGGAATGAGCGGCTAAAACAACTAACCACTAAAAAAAAAAGCAGCTGCTGACGTGCTCTGGGCTGGTACTCCCCCTACACTAAATCTCATTGCCCTGTGCCCACGATTGGTGGATCACTTTCTGGGGTAATAATTCCTGCAAAAAATACCCGATCTATATCCCAGCCCGATCTATATCCCAGCTAACAGACGACTGTTCGTGGGGCACTGCTGTGCAAACAATTGGCTGCCACATCGGCCTATAAACCCTGGTCACTACACTTTACAGTAAACTCAGTGAAGCATTTTGAGACTTCTCGACAATGTGATAAGGAGCTATATCAGAGGCAAAGATTATTTGGGAGGTTAATGATTAAAACACTTAATTCTCAGTATTTTTGTTTGAACATTGTAATAACGAACTGCATATACTGCTGTTTCCGACAAAACAAAGGGGGAAGAACTGGAGAAACGAATGGCTGAAGGGAATGAGGAGGAGGTAGAGAGTGAAGGAGAGCTTTGCGATCAGGCGAGCGACCAGCCTGGTGAAGGCCCGTGTCCTGCCTGCAGTAGCGCAGACGAAGATGATGACGACAGTGAGTATGAAGACTGCAAGGATGAAGAGTTTTGGGAGACTTGCTCTGAAGAAGAAAAGGAGTGTAATTCAATGCAGTCTGGCAGCAGGAGCCAAACCTCTGTCACAGCTATGAATGATGGCTCCTCCGGTGCTGGTTGGATGGAGTCCGATGGCCGAGGCAGGACTGCAGGTGCTGCTGACTCTAACGCAGCACAACATAAGAAACAATTCACCCGCAATTCCAGTCTTTTAATTGAGAGAAACGAACTATTGGAGATTTTCAAAACTATGCACCAAGGAGCCCCGGTGAAGGATGGCGAAATCACAGTTGGCTTGGTGAGTAGAGAAATGGCAAACTCTCTGCACTTTGCGTGTTGTGTTTTTCATGCTTTCTGTTCCACCTTGCCCCTTTGAGGATCGTCTTATTTAAGAACGGCGTTGTGTAGGAGCCCGCTAAGGGTAACCTGAGTCAATTGGATCGATTTATTTTCAGAAATAATATCATGGGATACTGTACCTAGTTTGGGTCACTACTTCAGTGAAAGAATAGTAAACATGGAACAGGATCTCGGGTGGAAGCAGAAAATGCCATTTGTTTCAAAAACAAATGAAGACAGATTTTTGCTGGTAAATAATATCTCAGGAGTTTGGGACGCAAAATGTCAAGCAACTGCGGGGATGGTGGAAGGCAAACTGGGCAGACTTTGGGCTTACTTTGTCTTGCAAATGTTCTTCATCAATCCATCCCTCTGCAATCTGCCTCCTCTGCCTTTCCATTGGGTATATTTTGCCGGATTTTAAAATCCCCTGTGCTTTTCTCTTCAATGCTTTGTATCAGTCTGGGGTTAGTGACCGCTGTCTGGTGAAGAAAGTCACAGTGCTAGGAATTATAGAGAGCGCGCCAGACATGACACTGGAAATTGGCTGGGGGCGGGGGAGGGGGGATTGCGGAGAAGGTTGGAAAAAGGGGAAAGCACGGTTCGCAGGTAATCCAAGGTTACAGCGGTCGGGAAATAGAGAGGTGGTGAAGGAAGGGAGCTGGAGTTCAATAACATGCAGCAAACTGTTTGTATAGGTCTGAACATCATTGTTTTGGTTGAGTGGACGTCACCAATGATTGTGACAGGACTGTAAATGTTGATAAAGAGCTGCGATCATTACTGGGTCAATGCAGCTAAATGACCCAAAAATCATGTGATCTGCTTCATACGGTAGTATCTTTAATAGGAAAATATCCCCTCCCCCACTTCCCACCCTTCCTGTCGGGGTTTCTAATCTCTTTGGGACAGGCACTTTGATAACAGAATCAGCATTTTTTTCCTCTAAATTCTGCAGTGAATAAATGTACAAGGTGAAAATGAATTCTTTTCCAATGCACATAGAACCTGAGAATGTCATAGTTCAAGAGTTTTGTTTCTAAACTGCAAGTTAGTATTTGAGTTCAGATAACAAGGTGATCAAACTTCAATCATTCACCGTTTGATCCCCCCCACCCTTCATTTTATTACCACAGAACCCAGCGATCTGGTCCTTTTTACGTAGTGAGTGATGTTTGGATTCAAGAGCTAGGAATTTGACAACTGTTTGGATCCTGCTTTCCCCTGTGATCATGCTAATTAATCTCAACTAATGAGGGAAAGTTTCAATATGTTTCCAGTTTGGAGCTGTGTGGTTTAGCTTCAAATGATTGACTATAATGAAATAGATGCAGAGTGTTTACAGTGTGACAGTGTGCCCCATCCTGATATTGCTGTTTGTTTTTCTTGGTTAGGTGGGTTATCCAAATGTTGGTAAAAGCTCTACAATCAACACTATCCTTTGCGACAAGAAAGTATCTGTATCTGCTACTCCAGGCCACACGAAGCATTTTCAGGTAATTTTTGCTTTGAATCTTAACATGAGTGTGCTTTTGAAGCGCTTTGAGGACGTGAAAGGCGATGTATAAATGTAAATTGTTGTGGTTGACAGTTGTAACTTGTAATACTGGGATCATTTTTTGTTTTATGAACATCATAAATCTTGGCTGACTTTTCTATGACAGTGAAAGTTTGCATTACAGCACACATTACAAAGGGACACTCAGAGTAAATGTACCGTGTGTGTGTGTGTGGTTTGTATTTTGGGGTTGTGGTCGAGGGCTGGATTTATGAATAAAAGATATGTCGTGCAGTATCACACGGGAACACACTGCTGTTTTCTAAAAGTACATTCAATCTGTTTTTTAAAAAAAGAAATTGTGTCACTGAAATCTAGATGCCGTAAAAAGCTTAGAAGTGTAATTGAAGTTATTTTGAGCACAACATTGTAAAACGATCTTGCCTCTAATTCACGGAGCCCTTGAAGAGAATATCAGTTACCCGTCTGCCATTGTTTCAATAAAAATTGCTTTGTGAATGAGATCCATTTGAATTTTTTTTTGAGAATAGATGTGTGCCGAAATATTACGTTGCTGTGGTTACAATTGGGAAAGGCGTCTGTGATCATAACATTCGGGCATATCACTGTAGCCGACTATAAAATGCATCTAACTCACAATCCTGAATAATTGTCTTTCAGACGTTGTATGTGGAGCCTCACTTGTGTTTGTGTGACTGTCCAGGCCTTGTGATGCCGTCCTTTGTCTCCACCAAGGCAGAGATGGTGTGCTGTGGAATCCTACCCATTGATCAGATGAGGGATCATGTGCCGCCTACCTCTCTAATATCCTTTGGAGAATTCCCACTCTCTAATCCTGCTTGGGGGGGGTGGTCAAATGACTGGCTGTTGCCAAGAATTCTTCAATGTGGAACATTGTGGAGGTGTTGATTGTCTATCGCTGAGCTCACAGGGTTGACTCTTGTGCTTTGTTGCTCCTTGTCTTCAGTGACCAGTTTATTTTTGCCCTAGTGATGATTTACAAAACAATTTAGCTTTTATGTACAGAAAAGCAAAATACTGCAGCTGCTGCAAATCTGAAACAAAATCAGAAATCGCTGGCAACGCTCAGCAGGTCAGGTAGCGTCTGTGGAGAAAGGAAAAGTGAGTCAAAGTTTCGAGTCCACGACCCTTCGTCAGAACTGGGGCATGTTGGGAACGAGAGGCTTTTACTTGGACTACACCTCCTTCCACCCCACCTCCTGTATAGACGTCATTCACTTTTCCCAGTTCCTCTACTTCCGCCGCATCTGCTCTGACAATGCCATCTTTCACACCAGAGCATCTGAGCATCTTTCACACCAGAGCATCAGTGGTTAGAGCATTCGCCTTACTAGCTTGAGACCTGTGTTTGAATCCAGGCAGATCAGGACGAAACCTTAGGCAAATTTCCTTACTCCACACGCCTAATGATAATCTCTCAAAAAAAACCACAATAAGAAAATTGGTCATTTCAATCCGTGACTTGTGGGATACTACTGTGCGCAATTAGCTGCCACGTTTCGCCCACAAATATACAGTCATTTCACTTTGCAGCACATTCTGTGAAGTGCTTTGAGACGAATAGAAGATGTGAAAAGCGCTTTGATATATTTTTTATATAAAAAATGTAAGGATTAGTGTTATACAGTAGTAGGTAATAATTTCCACAAAATTTGGTCACTGTTTGTGGGACATTGCAATTGATTGGCGCATTTTGCCCACGAAATACAGACAATCCGTTTTACAGTATGTTCTGTGACGTGGTTTGAGACGTCTCAACAACATGATACAGTGCTATACCAACTGGAAGGATTATTAATATTATTATGGGATCATAGAATGCTTACAGCACAGAATGGGATCAATCAGCCTATCAGGTTGATGCTGGCCCTATTGTCCCCCTAGTGGACCTTCTCTCTAATGTCTGTTGAATCGCTGAAAGCAGGACACGCTACAGGTTCCTTGACTTGGGTCATGTCTGCCAGCATATTCCGCGGGATATTCTGGAGGCCACGTACGGTCTTAACATCATCCGGCCCAGAGAGGATGAAGATCCCGATCGAGCACCCACTTCCGAGGAGTTCCTGACCACCTACGGGTGTAAGTAATAATAAGAACAATACTTTGCATTTTTGCTGAAATCTGTAAATATGCTGAAACATTTTGTACTTATCAAATATTAATGACTTAATTTTGCCCAAAGAGTTGTAAGAACCCAAATTTTTCTAACTGAAACTCGCACCTCGTGAAACCAGCTGTTCAGCTGAATGATACAAATGGTTTGGAAAGCCATCTCCCTGTAAATTAATCAGCCAGTGTACTTTGTACTTTATTATTATAATAATAATACTCCTTGCATTTGATTTAGCCCCTTGTCACGTCTTCGAGACGTCTCGAGGCGCTTCACAGACTATGCTGTAAAATGCATTCATTGGATGTTTTGTGTGGGCGAAACCTTGCAGATATGAGAGGGTTTATGACTGCGCATGGACAGCCAGACCAACCCAGATCGGCTCGGTACATCTTGAAAGATTACGTGACGGTGAGTAAACAGGGCTGTGCACACACCGAATAGTTCTGCTCAGCTACGACTTCAAAGAACCCGGACGATGTTTTGGAATGGTCGGCTGGCTGAGTTTCTGTGGCACAATTTTGTGACTGAAATTGGGGGCGAGTCCTGACAGCCCAAACAGAATTCTTTTGAAATAAAAACAGAAGTCGCTTGGGAACACGCAGCAGGTCAGGCAGCATTTAAGGAGAGAGGAAAGTTTCAGGGCGATGACCTTTCGTCAGAATTTCTTTGAAACCCGTTTCACATTTTTGCCATTGGCTTTTCACTTCCTTTGGCCATTTGTGGTTAATTTTTAAAGATAATTTTAAAGGCAATTAGACTAATATTTAACAACTAGTGAACAGCACATGGATAGAGCATGAGGGTGGAATTCTATGGATAGCTCTTTCGGAAATCTACAACTTTGTATGTGGTTTTTTTTTTCTGTTTAAAAACACACAGACACACACAAAGCCATTTCACAGATGTCTTGCTCATGTCTTTGAAAACTCTATGTTGCTTGTCGTTTCATAAGAAGGTCAAGTGAAGGTCACTTGTAATCCACCATTACATGTTCATTGTAACGGTGGGTTTCACTGTGTTTGTGGGCGTTTAGAGAGATTTGGCTGCCGTACAGTCAATTCTCCTACTCTTCTTCTTCATCCTGCCCCGACCCCTCTCCCCCTGCTCTTGTCCCTACCTAATTGTACAGTGCTTTGGGACGTCCTCTTGACATAAAAGGCACTATATAGGCACTCTATAGGCACTATAATCAGGATCAATCAATCAAAACTCAATCAAAACTTAAGTTTGACTGAGTTTTGATTGATTGATTCCTGATTTTCCCTGTTTTCCCCCTTCCCTCAGCCCCACCCACCCCCCCCACACTCCCACCCGCCCCCCTCCCCTCCTTGTCCCCAGTTCGAGTCTGAAACTGACTGTCGAGGGCCTTGGGACGTCCTCCTGATGTAAAAGGCGCTATATAAATGTTATTTTGTTGTTGTTTAATTCCAGGGTAGGCTGCTGTACTGCCACCCACCCCCTGGCATTGACCCGGCTGATTTCCAGTTCCAACACGACAGGATGAAAGAGTCTGTGCGCGGGCAGGACGGTGCTGGGCTTCCAGGAAAACGCCAGCGGGTGAAGAGAATCGAAAACGACGTGGACAAGAGCTTCTTTCATCAGGTACAGAAGCTCGCAAATAAAAAGGCCTCACAGTGGGATTCCAATAGAATTCAGACACAGACAGCCTGACGTAACAGGAGTGGAATCCCAGGCATTGCTGTTAATGTTGCGATTGTCGGCACTGATGTCAAGTTGGATCATTGGGTCTCGTGCTAAATCGTGGGCAGAGAAACGTTTCAACAACATTCTCTCTGATTACGTGGGTGGGACGAGCAACAACTGGAAAACCTTTTTTTTCAATATGGCTTTACCAGGGGGACGTTAAATATTTGCCCTGGGATCTTCTACCACAGTGAAGGATGCTATATACAGCAAACTGCTGATCACTCAACCCTGATTTAACTTGTTACTACTACATAAGTGAACTTGCTGTCAATATCCTTACTGCAATTTTGTATGTATGTAATTACACATCCAACTAACTCGCCAGTCTTGGTAACTCATCACTGAGTGCATTTCCCTTGGAGTTATCTGCAGTTTACTGTAAATATAAAATTGTATTGTACTTGATGCGGTGGCATAATTCAATAGTGTTAATAATATTTTGCAGAGTATAACTTTTTTTGCTTAAATGAATCTAATATTGTTATTAATAATTTTCATTGACCACTTTGGAACATTCTCTGGATGTGAAAGTCACTAAATCAGTGTGAATTATATTGTCATCAAATCACATTACTGACCCTCAGAGCGGGCCTTTGAGATTAAATTCCTTTTAACGTTAGGTCAAGCCATTGTAGGAATGCAACCTCTGTGTCTGTCCCACCTGCTTTTAAGATTATGACGGCTCTTCACACTAAAAGATAGATTTTAAGAAGAGTTGGGGAATTGTTTTACTTAAACCACAGTATTATTGTTTAGCTGAGGCAGCTTCTGTCCGTGGCTGTGGTACATTAACTCTTTGATGCGCGTTTTGTCTTTGTCGAAGGAAAACGTCCGCGCTTTGACGAAGGGAGTCCAGAACGTAATGGGATTGAAGCTGGGATTGAAGCCTGGAGCGACGCCAACAACAGGGAGCGGCGTGGAACACGGGGCGGGAAAACCGTGGAAGAAACACGGCAACAGGAACAAGAAGGAGAAAGTCCGCAGACTATGCAAACACCTGGACGGGTGAATGACTCGTCAGATGCCGCCAATACAAACTAGTTTCCTCCTACTCAGTGGAGCCAAAGCGACACCGCAAGATCTGTAGAAGCAACTGATTGCTGTTCAGCTCCTAAAACACGTTGTTTGAATACACGCTCATTTTTTCAAATGCAAAAACAAATAAAGCGCTGAGTATCTGCCAGTGATAGAAGTGACTTTGAATGATTGTGTTTCAGTGTGGAAGTTTCAATCCACATTATCCAGTGGGAATTTAGAATTTCTCACGGTTGTTTGAATAAATTCATTCCGTTCAGTTCAATAAAAACGAATGTTTGTCATATAAATATGACTATTTGAAATGGATGCTTTTGCTTGTTATTCAACTGTATCGCAGCCATTCATGATGGATGAGAAGAGACAGTTCTGCAGCCAGTCGGTTGTGCAAAGCGCTTTGAGGTGTCTCGACAATTGCCGGACGTTTTTGTAAAAAATGGTGACACATTCTCCCTTTAAGGAGCTTTGGCTTACTGTCTGGAGGGAATTCTACAGTGCGTGGATCATAATAATATCCTGTTAACATGATTATTGCAGAATGCCTGAGCCCGGGGGGAGGGGAGGGGGGGCCATGGTGGGGGAGGAAGATGTTGCAACTCTAATCTCTAGGCAATTGTTTGTTTAAATATGTGTTTCTATCCAATTGGCAGGATTAGAATAATCTATTGATGAAATAATAAACCAATTCTATTTGTTAGTGCCTTTCACGTTGGCAGCAGGTCTGAAAGCGCATCACAGGATATACATCAATGGCTATGCTTTTATATAGCACCCTTGATCCGGGGTAGCGTCTCGGAATGGTTAACAGTGGCAGAACCTGGCACTGAGGATGAGGGGGAGGAAGGGAGGATGTGACTAAGCACGGTGAAAGAAAAAGGTCTTCAGGCGTGATCTGGAAAAGGGGAAGGAGGGGGCAAGGCGGAGGGATTGAGGCAGAGAATTCGCAAGTGTTGCGGCCCACAAATATACAGTCAATTCATTTTACAGTATATTCTGTGAAACGCTTTGAGATGTCGATAAAAAGTGAAAAATGCTATATCAAATGCAAGGATTATTATTATATGGCTAGTGGCTGAAAGCAAGTGCACCAATAGTGGAGCAAAGGGTTTGAGGGACAAGCAGGAGGCCGGAGCCAGCGTAGCGGAGGTGGCAGGTGATGGAGTGGGGAGTAAACAGGTACACGTGAATATCTGGATGGCGGAGTTTTGAATTAGTTGGATTTTGTGGATAGTGATGCTGGGTAGACCAGCGAGGAGGGAATTGGAATAGTCGAGGAGAAGGTGACGAAACTGTGGAGCGGCTTGCAAGAAACTATTAGCAGTAACACAGTACATTTAAGAATATGTAGACGGTTAACTGTCAAAAGCTATTTGTGGGGAGATAGGGCAGCTCCTCAGTTTCAGTCACAGAGATTTTCATGGTCCATGAGTTTCCAAACACTGGACTTCTTTGACCAACAGGTCAATGTTTACGATTGGATTGAAGTACAAAGCCCAGTAAAACATGTGGAGTCCTGTAGCTCGGTGGTTAGAGCACTCGTCTTGCAAGTGTGAGACCTGGGTTCGATTCCAGGCAGGGTGAAACCTTGGGCATGTTTCGATACTCCATACGCCTAATAATCCATTAAAAAAAATTAAGAGATTTAAATCCACAATTTTTTGTGGGACACTGTGTGCAATTGACTGCTGTGTTTCTCCCACAAAAAATCCAGTCAATTTACTTTTAACAGTATATTATGTGAAGCGCTTTGAGACTTTTAGAAGACGTGAAAAGCACTATATCAAATGCGAGGATTATTATTATTAAAACAGTTACAGGTGAACTGAGCCAGAACATTATCAGCCAGAATCTAGCAACAAGAATTCCTTGATTTAATACCTTCCAAAAATAACTCCACATTTGCTGAGGAATAGTCCTGAGTGAGTCTCTTATCTCTCCCAACTGTATTAGGGAGAGGAGGGGAGAGGTAGGGTTGAAAGTGGAGGGAGTGGGGAGTAATTTGGAAGATAGTACAGTATAGTATGTGCTTTGCTGGCTAAGGGAGGCAAGAATTTACAATTGAGGGCGGTTACAAACAAGGCTGTTGGCTGGGAATGACAACCCAGCCAACAGGAAGGAAGGGAGCACACACACACACAAGGAGTTGGAAAGTTCACTCATTTCTCAGCTCTGCGGAAATTGGTCGACTTTTTGGCAACAGGAGGTGGGGAGGGAGTCAGTTTCAATCACAGTCTTGTCTTGTAAACTTTATTTTTAAAATAATACATACATCTGTGGCTGCTGCTGTTGCAGGCGAATTGAAGATCTTTGAAGTTTGGGACATCTCGCTCAAACGATGGAGGGACTGAGTTTACAAGGCAAACAGTTTCTACGTATGTGTGTGTTCTTTCCACACGCCCTTTTTTCATTTCCTTCTGGTGAAATGGTTCACTGAGATGGCTTAATGAGAGAGGCTGGGGTTTTATAGAAAACGTGTTGGAAGAGGGATTCACGTTGGTCGGATTGAAATGGTCAGATTTCAGGCGAGGAAGAGAGGACAAGGACAGGGGCAAGTCAAGTCAAGTGCCGATTGCTGTTTGACAGCGTGAAATCAAATCTCAAATCAACGTTGACTTTTTTGCAATGAAATGGTTGGGCTACAACAGGGTCCAGGCAGGAGGCAACCAGAGCCATGTCACTGCAGCCTCAACACTGTGGAACTGGAATTATTGGATTAATTGCTTCACCCAAGATAAAGTCTGTGTGTCCTTCACCCTCTGGGTCCTGTCCTTGCTGTTTCTGGTCATCTCACACAGTATGTAAGTGCAACTAGGGGTTAACTTAATTCTTACAGAAGTTTCCCACTTTATATGAAAAAAAAGTGTGTGTGTATGGGGGGGGAGGGGGGTGGGGAGTGGAATAAAAATCTCAGGTATTGCAATTCACATTGTTGCTTCCTGAATCCATGGTGAGATAGAAGGTGGGGTGGGGGGGGGTGGAGGTGGAGAGAAGTACATTTTTTTTATAGCACAAAAGATGTTATGATGAACAATAGTTTCTTGTGGACCCCTATCCCGGTTTGACATTGTTTTTTTTCATCTTTTAAAACAAACACTTCGCGCAAAAAAAAAGAAAGAAAGAAACATCCGGAACAGCTCACAAGATATGCTGGAATAATTCCAAGTTTAAAAAAAATATATAGGTGCGGTTTTGCCACTGTTAAAGACGGCGAAATTTCGTTATGGTTGCCCTCAATTCAAGGCCTGTCTCAAGACTACTCTTTGACTGCGCTTTCAGCCACTTCTCCCCCCCCCACCTGAGCCCTCTTGAATCCAACACCCAGCTTGGATTCCTTGGGACATTCTTCTGACATGAAAAGTGCTACATAAATTTAATTTTATTGCTGCTGTAGCTCAGTGGTTAGAGCATTCGCCTTACAAGCGAGAGACCTGGGTTGAATTCCAGGCAGGGCGAACCCGTGGGCAAATTTCCTTACTCTACACGCCTCATAATAATCCCTCAAAAGAAAATTCGTCATTTCAATCCACGACTGTCTGTGGGAGACTTCTGTGAACAATTGGCTGCCACATTTCGCCCACATATATACAGTCAACTCACTTTACAGTATATTCTGTGAAACGCTTTGAGCATGTGAAAAGTGCTATATTAATTGCAATTTTCTCACCTTGGCCATACATCATGTGAAGAGGCCAGCACATAGCTGAAGGTCAGGCAGTTTGAAGCGGTACTTTGTTCCTTGAAGCAACGTTAACAAAAATAAATTACATTCACACAGGGTAGGGGAGCAAGGTGACCAAAGGCACGGTCAAAGAGGAGGTTTCTCAAGATGGGCCTTGAAGGAGGCAAGAGAGGGAATAAGGCAAGGGGACTGTGGGACAGAGTTCCAAAGAGTGGGGGCAGAAAGGCTGAAGGCCCTTCCTTTGATGGAGGGTCAGTTAGGGCGGGAGACATGGAGCCCGCTGACAGTCGGTAAGGAATTCCCAGGTGGAACTTGTGGTTGATGGTAATGCTTTAATTAATGTCCTTGTTTCCTCTTCTCCCCCTACCTACCCCAACTCTCCAGAATGTTTTATTTGCAATGCCAGCGAAGGCTGAGGAGAGAAGACTATGTGTCTTGTGCCATTTACACTTTCATGGGGAATGTCTGCAATACGTTTGGGGCACTTCTAGCAAAACAACTGAGCATTCAGGTTGGCAAGACTTTTGTGTGTCAGGTCTCTCTGAGGCTCTTTCATCCTCCAGCTGTAAATGATAAAAGTAATAATGTATTTGATGTGGCAGCTTTATCAGGCTGATGAGACATCCCAAAGCTCTTCACAGAATATACTGCAAAGTGGATTGACTGTATTTTGTGGGCGAAACGCAATAAATGAATCAAATCCACTTGGATGAAAGATTCGAAGGGAAATGGGGAGAGAAAAAAAAGTATCATTTTAAAACAAAGTTAGTATGTTTTATTAATTATCTCAAGAGTTTTCTGTCCATGAAATTATGAACGCAAAATAAAATATTCCGCGTGGATGAATGTTTATTTGTGTGCACGTTAAAATGTCTCACTCGCCCCATGGCTGTTTGTTGGACATTGCTCTGTGCAAATTGTCTGCTGCTTTCGCCCACAAAACACACATAGTCACACCACTACAGTTTATCTTGTAGAGCGCTTTGAGAAGTCCTCAATGTTGAGGCTGATCCTATAGAAAACCAGATCTAGACTTTGACGGCAAGGATCAATTGAGGCTATGAGTACTCCGGTTGGCTCAGTACAGTTTGAGCAAAAGATTATCCGCATATGCGTATTCTGTGTGACTCATCTGGCTTGGCTCCAACTGCATTGTTGGATAAAGCTCTGTGATCCTGTGTCAAGTTTAAAAGTCAGGCTCCAAACCTTAGGCAGGTTTCATTACTCCAAACGGCTGACGGAACATGAGGGGGTCGCAAATTGAAGTGGAACAGTAGAGTTGGGTGTCATCCGCATACATGTGGACGTTTACCGCATGTATGCGGATGATATCACCAAGAGGGAGCATGTAGATAAGGAAGAGAAGGGGGCCAAGGATGGATCCAACCACTGAACTAACTGGACATGGGTGAATGACGTTTCAACTTTCTATTGCTACTTTGAGTGTTACAACTCAGTCACATTGTCTTTTTGTACAACGGATTTTAAAAGCAGGTTCATAGGCTGGTAACATCAACTAAAAACATTTGACATTCATCCTTTACAGGTGTCAGCCGGGCTCAGTTAGAATAATAATAATCCTGCATTTGATATAGCGGCTTATTCCATAGTTGAGCCGTCTCAAAGCGCTTCACAGAATATATTGTAAATATATGGACAGCCATTTCTTTTAGGGATTATTACCCCTTTGGGAATGGGAACCATATCCTCAAGCTTGTGAGGTGAGCGGGCTAACCAATACGCTGCGGCGTATCCTTAGCACTCTCGCCTCCGAGTCTGGAAGTTGTGAGTTCAAAGCTCCATGAGAACTCATTGGAGACCAACAACCTAGGTGAAGTTGGTCATTCACTTCAGGGCGGTTTGGGGGACATGGCTGTGCTTAAATTGGCCTATGCGTTCAATTACAGAATACACAGTCACAGTCCTTTACAGCAAAGCCTGTGAGTTACATTGAGTCAGACTCCTGATGAGAACTTTATGTAGCTATATGTGACGAGACATTCTATTAAATATGATGATTAATGTTCTATTAATCTAATTAATTTGATTAATTATTATATTATATGGGATGTCCTCCCAACGTGAAAGGCACTCTATAAATGTAATTTTGTTGTTGTTGTTATATTAATAACATTAATATATTATATTAATATTTTGAAGCCGTTTTGCAGGATATGATGATTGACGATCTTCACTGCCTTGTTGAGAGAACTAAAATGCAATCAGCAGAAAGGAGCGACACAATAGAGAAAGGGGGTGGGTGCGGGGAAGAGGAGGAAAGAACGATTTGTTCTAACATTCTATGTCTTTTATCCGTCTCCAGGTTTTTACAGCGGCTTACATGGCAGCTGTGGACATTTTGCGTTTTCTATTAATCCTCTTTCCCATGTGCGGTTCAAGATCCAGATCCAAATCAGGTGAAAGCTTCTGCCGTTGTCTGTTGAGCAGCGAAAACTCTCTGTAATCTGAGTAGGATCAGGCGGGTGGTGGGGCAGAATGATTCCCCTGAATTTCAATGGGTAACAAGAGGACCAAAACAATAACAAATTGCACTTTATAGGACCCTTTCACCCAGGATAAAATCCGGCAGCGCAGGCTGATAAACCTCACAATTGCTTTTGGAGCAGTTAGCTTTGGTTAGTGTACTCGCCTAGCAAGCGAGAGAACCAGGATCTGATGCCCGGATGGGACCAAACCTAAGGCAAGTTTCCTTCCTCCATGTGCCTCTGTGTGCCCAGCAGTAAGTAGGATCCCAGTTGCTACTTAATTGGATAATAATCCCTTATATTCCAATTCAAGATCCTGGTCCTCACATTTAAAGCCCTCCACAACCTCGCCCCACCCTACATCCGTGACCTCCTATCCCCTTACCAACCTGCCCGCCCCCCTCCGTTCAGCAGGCTCTGGCCTGCTCCTCGTCCCCCGACCCACCCGCCCAACCATTGACTGATAGGTAAACAGAGGCTTCATTCTGTCCTGTAACTGCGAAGAGTGAACTCGCTGGGGTCTGTTTTCAAAGTGTCTCACCATCAGAATAGTTCCAACTTGACACAAAGAACCTTTGTAAGAATAGGACTGTCACACAGGCACAGGGCAATACAATCTAATGCATACTTGGGAGACTGTAATCATTTGCGCTGCCTGGCTGCCTAGCATTTTATTGCTACTCAGTATTGTTCTCCACTGTTTTCTTCCTGCAAGTCTAGAAATACCAGTTTTTCCTATCTGTCTGGGTATTGTCGTTTGATTTCCAGAGAAAGAGAAGCAATGTTCTTATTTCTTTGTGAAATAATTAGCAGGTCTGGGCTCCTACTTTTGTGCTTGACAGAACATTGAATTTAATTTTTTTAAAAAGCAAAAAACAAAAACAGAAGTTGCTGGGAAAACTCAGCAAGTCAGGCAGCATCCACGGAGAAAGGAAAGTTAGTCAACGTTTCGAGTCCACAACCCTTTGGCAGAACTGGCAGTGTCTGATCACTTGCATTAAATTTTATTATTTGCCCTTTAATATATCACTGAGAGCTGTGCGTATGAGAGAGAATGTCTCTCTGTGTGTGTGTGTACAATATGTGTTAGTGGAATGAATCCAATTTCCCTGCAGCATTCCAAGAGTGGTTTCTCTCTTGAATGCACTGCTCATAAATTGTAGTGTATTGCTTCTGCTAAAGGCACCATTACATTTTCCTGAGCCCATCAACCACCGAGGACTCCCATCGCATCTCGCTGATATTCTGTGACCTTACTCCACCCGGCCACTACCCTCCTGATCTACCAGCAAATACAATCCCTGCAATGTGGAGTGGTTAACACACTCGCCACGCAAACGAGAGGACCCTGGTTTGACTCCCGGGCAGGGCAATTTGTTGTCAATATTGTTGGAGAATATCGTCAGGGTACAGGGTCTGCTGTTTTGAGACGTCTCTACGTCATTTGACGAGGATCTACATCAAATGCAATGATTATTATTCTGATTTTGACTTGTTGTTTTTCTTTTAATTTGTTCTGCAGGGAATCCCGTGGGACAGCGAAGGAAAAGGAGGAGACGCATTTTGTACGTTGCCTCGCTGCCTTTTATTCTAGGCTTGAACTATCATTGCTGGGCTGCTCCTGCTGTGCAGGCTGATGTTAGCGGACCGAGACGGAGGCTGCTCACCACAATACTTCAGGTAAAACAGTGCTGCCTTCTCTCCTGCTATCTACCTTATGGAGTTCTGTAGCTCGGTGGATAGAGCACTCGCCTTTGTAAGCGAACGACCTGGGTTCGATTCCAGGCACGATGAAACCATGGGCAAGTTTCCTTATTCCACACACCTGATAATAATCCCTCGAAAAAAACCCAGTAATAAATTGGTCATTTCAATCCATTGACTGTTTGTGGGACACTGCTGTGTGCAATTAGCTGCCGCGGTATAGTATCAATTATACCATTAATTTTTTTAATATTGATGTTTCCTTCAGCCACTCTGCCCCCAACCTCTGGATGTCCACCCCGCAGTCGCGCCGCCTCGCCCCCTCCCGGGTCTCCTTCAAGTTCCCGCCTCCAGACCCTCCTCTTCGACAGCCCCATCGGCCACTCCAAATCCCTCCCTTTCCCTCCACCCTCCCTGTCGCCAGCTCGGCCCTGAAACAATGACAGTCCAGCACCTTGTGACGTTTTCCTGATGTGAAAGGCGCTATACAAGCATGATTTTGTTGTTGTTGTTGTTTCACAGGACAACATAGAAATTATTGGCTATGCCCTGGGAGTGACTGCTGTTGCCATTTGTTGGACGTCAAAGGTACCTCAGATATTGTGTGCGGTAAGTAGGAGAGACCAGCCTCGGAGCAAACAAAAAAGGCCTGATTGTGATGCTTAATTGCTGTGTTGCTCGGAGCAATAGAAGGATCTTTGTACCAATGTCTGGTTGTAAGCTGCATCTTTGTCTGTCACTGTCCGTTGCGTACAATTGGGATGTAATTCTTTATGTGTGATAAATGGATGATGGCCCCAGCTGGGGACAGCAGTATCTATGTTAAGATCGCACAGCCTGGAGCTGGAGGGAACAGTGAGACACTGTTTTCCTTCTCAGGAAGAAGGCTTGAATACAGATGAAACCGTGTGATTATGGAACCACGGGGTTATTGAAACTCAGGCCATCACAACACTTGCCAGAGAATTGCGGAGTTTCTTAGCTTAGTGGTTAGAGTGCTCATCTCATGAGCAACAAACCCAGGTTCGATTCCCGGTTGGGGAGAAAGTTTTATCAGGCAGTAAGTAGAAAACTGGTTGTTAGTTGATTGACAGATTGCTTTCTGGGGCCAATAAATAAATATTAAAAATGTGGTCACTTAATTCATGACTGTTTGTGTGCAATGTTTGCTGCATTTCATCCACAAAATATACAGTCAATTAAATGGACAGTATATATTCTATGAAGTGCTTTGAGGCAACTCAATGATGTGATAAGCCACGTTTCCAAAAACAAGAATATTAGCTATAAGCGTTTAGAGAAACAGTGGAAAAGAGTCTGCTTAACGGCTTGGGACGTCCTCCTGACATGAAAGGCGCTCTACAAATGTAATTTTGTTGTTGTTGTATGTTGGGGGAAGGGCAGGCAAATTGGTGTTGATGCATTTTATTTGGTTAACTCATGGGGTGTGTGGGGAGGATAAGGAAATGAAGTCCAGGGGATGCAAGAGGAAAGAACAGAATATTGTGTTAGAGTGTTATTGTGTTACTGTGTTAATATTGTGTTTTGTGTTACCAGCTGTGAAGTTAGTTGGAAAAAGCTCCCCTTGTCCTGACCAACAACCACTCGGGAAAAATTGGTCATTCACTTCATGGCTGTTTGTGGGAGGCTGGTGTCACCTTTGCCTACACAATACGGTCACTGCTCTTTAAATCCTCTGAAGCGCATTGAGACATCTCTGTGAGGCGATAAACAATCATTATTATTAATGTTATCTTTAAAATGAACACCTTATCACACCACAAGGATGTCCCAAAGTGACCGCATTTGTAGGCAAAATCAACAGCACAATGGATGACCATTTTTATTTGGGGCAGCTGAGACCGGATCTTTTGACCATTAAAAAAAAATAGTTGATCAAAGGGGTTTGCTTTGTCTTCCAGTGCAAAGGAAAGACAGATTCCAGTGTCCGGAAATGGGTGTGGATCTTTTCAATCTTGGGCAATGTCGTGTACGCCTCAGCCATTCTGTGCCATGACAAGAGCCTCGATTTCATCCTGCAAGCTCTGCCCTGGCTATTGGCCTCGCTTGGTGCTGCGGCTCTGGACATTACTGTATCCTTTCCAAAGTGTGTGGGTGGGGGTGGGGTGGTGGGGGGGAACTTAGGCAGGTTTCCTTACTCCACGTGCCTCTGTTTACCTCGTGTAAGTAAGAACCTGAGTCGATTGAGATTATCGCTTTCCGGGGGTAAATCATTCCTTCAAAAAATAATACAATAATAGTTTCACTCAACGAGAATAATTGAGTGATCTGCGGTTTTGGGTCACTTATTCCATTGCTACTATGGTTCGCCCACAAAGTACACAATCAATTAATTTTAAAATACATTCTGTGAAGTGCTTGAGATGCCTCGACAACTTGATAAGGTGCTATATCAAATGCAAGGATTATTATTTTTATTATCATAAGCCTAAAGAAGTACTTATTGGGAAATATCGATGTGTCGGCCTGGTTCAGTTAGAAGCACTCTTGTCTCTTTAAGGGCAGCAGCCGAAGCCTCTCAGGAGAATCCATTTGTACTGGAGAATTCATTTGTGCTGCAAATGAAACTCAGAAAGTGAGTGAAAGAGCGAATGAGAGGGAATGAGAGAGGGAAAGTAACCAGATACGTTGAGGCATGAGGTTAAGATTCCTGTTTGAAAGCTGAACGATTTCACCCACAAAATACACAGTCAATTCACTCTGTAGTGTATTCTGTGAAGCACTTTGAGGCATCTCAACGAACGCGATCAGGCACTATATCAAATGCAAGGATTACATTGTGATTATTAGTTGCATTTCCTGGCATCAGCTCTTGAAACTGCAACGAAAAATATAAGTATAAATAGAGACCATCCCATATGTTGTGTTTCTTTTAACAATATTGATCCAGTCGTTGATTTTATCGTGTCTGATGAAAGGTAAAAGTGGCCGTCAGCAGTGGGGTGTGGAGTTTGTCCTGGAATCCGACACTATCTCTCTGCTGGAATCTCCAGGACAAGACGAACAAGACATAGATGAAGAAGAGATGATGCCCATAGGAGCCCAGGTACTGAGATTTCTCCATGGATGCTGCCTGACCTGCTGAGTTTCCCCAGCAACTTCTGTTTTTGTTCCTGAGATTTGATGTAGCCTTGCTCTCTGTTTGGATCAGGTTACACTTCAAGGTGTCAGGTGCTCTCACTTGTGAGTTGGAAGTAGATTTGTAGGTTCGAACACCATGCGGGGACTCTGAACTCGATTAGGTCTAGCTCGATGATTTGATGAGGTGCATTGTTAGACGTGCTGTCGTTTGGAACACTTCGATAAAAAGAAGGGAGCTTCTCTCGTCCGTCCGTCAGTCCGTCCATCCAACAATCCGCCCCAGTTAAAATTGGTCATTCACTTTATCGCTGTTTGAGGATTCAATCAATGCTGTGTGCAAATTGGTTGTCGAGTTTCACTTGCAAAATACTGTGAAGCGCTCTCGAGACACCTGGTTGATATATGGAGTCCTGTAGCTCAGTGGTTAGACACTCACCTGACAAGTGTGAGACTTGTGTTCGAATCCAGGCAGGTCAGGGCGAAACTTTGGGCAAGTTTCCTTACTCCACACGCCTAATAATAACCGCTCCCCCCAAAAAAATAAAATCGGTCATTTCAGTCAACTGTTTGCGGCAGCCAATTGTGTGCAATTGAAGACGTGAAAAGCGCTACATCAAATGCAAGGACTATTATTATTATTATATGGAAGATGCTGTATCAAATGCAGGGATTATTATTTTTCCTTCTGGTGACAATCCTTAACTTGTCCTCTCTTGTTACTGTTTCACTGGCCGGTGGAAATGAAACAGTCTTTTTTTACACGCTCTGTTAAAAACAATTGATAATTTAGAAAATCTCTATTAGATTCCCCTGTTAACGTTCTCTGCTCCAGCTTGCTTCTCTAGTCTCTATGCATAACTGAGATCTCTTATCATTTGTTTCAGAATTCGGACTGGATGCCACTCAATATCCCTCAAAACAACAGATACTTGCGTAAAATGGCTGAAATAAGTCACTATATGGATATGAATATGAGTATTGAACCAGTACAAGAGGTAAAGCTATAGTACACGGGCTATATTTATATCAACTTGTCAGTCACCTGGTTTGTTGCCTCAACTGAATTATTCTTATTGCCTTTTGTCGCTAAACATCTGTCCGTGTACCTCACATTGTAGTTTTTCATTTCATTGTTTCTCTTTTGCTGGTTCATTAAAAATATGTATTTCTCTGATGTGGGGAGGGTTGGAGGATGTGGTGTAATTGGTGACTGTGTGTGGAGATATATAAAACAACATGCATAGCGCCTTTCACGTCAGGAGGACGTCCCAAGGCGCTGAATACATATATATCGCCTCTCCTCTATGTGTGCAACGTTTGTGACAAACTATTCATTGCTTAGTTTGCAGACTGAAGCAGAATTGGTGACTACAGACAGAATATACAGTTTATTATTAGTAGTAGTAGTATGGTGGTGAATTAGTTTCAATGGTGTTGCTGAGAAAGCATTTTTAAGGACAGAATTGGAGCAGAAGGACAGAAGTGGGAAAGGAGCAAACCTGGCCACGTTTGGAAACATTGTCATTTGGCACATACGCACATCACTGCTCTTGACAGCAATCAGAGCCAGCAGTGATTCTACAGCAAGCAGCGTTCTAACTTAGACGCTTTAACTCAACCTTGAAAATAGACATCTCATAGAGGGCCCTTGTAGAGTGAGATACAAATAGGATAGAGAAATGAAATACAGAGCGAAAGTTTCAAGGGCCAAGATGGCAGCAGAAGATGTCATTGGTTCAAGATTGCACGGGGCAATTTGAGAATAAACACAGGAAGTATTTCTTTACACGGAAGGGAATTAAGAGGTGGCATGGTGGGACCTGTTAACCTAGTGTAGTGTAGCTTAAACAAAGAGCTCAATGGTGTAGTGGGAGGACAGTAGGGTGGGTTTTCTGGTAGTATTAGATCAAATGGGACAAAGGGGTTTCTTCATCTGAACTGCTTTATGCAATAAGCACAAGTGGGGGTGGGGTAAAATAATATATATATAATATATATATTTAACCTCTGTTGCTTTTCACATTTGAATGTCTGTGTTTTGTACTTTCATTTTAAATCATTCTCGTCAATGATATGTAAATACAGAGATTTATATCATGTGGGTGATGGTTGTTTCATTTGCAGCACTAACTAATGCTATAGCTAGACTCTCCGTGTATAGACTGAGAGCACGGCCTGTGGAAAGAAATAAAGAGAATTGCTTTTGACATTTAATTTCTGCGTGTTTGTTACAAAATAATTAGTGTAAGACTTTACCTAGTAGATTTGAAACTGTGGGATACTTTGCAAAGCAGGCGTGACTCAATAAGTGGAAATAATTACCCAAATAATTACAGACACAAAATCAGAAACAGTGGAAATTCACAACCTGTCAATCAACGGCCAAAAGAGAGAGGTTCACATAAGGGGCAATGTCTGATATCAGACATGCTGATGGGTTAACCTAGCCCCCTTCAGGATAGATAATAATAATAATCCATGCGTTTGATATAGCGCCTTATCACATCTTTCAGACACCTCAAAGCGCTTCACAGGATATATTGTAAAATGACTTGAGTGTATTTTGTGGGCGATAAGGACCGTTTTATATTTTTAAAAAAATACAATTTTCGCTGATATATAACTTGGTGGAAGTCGATTGGTAAAAAAAAGTTTACCCCAATTTAATTTTTACACGCCCAAATTAGTGACAAAAAAAACGAGCAGATGTGTGATTTGCCCTTCTATTTTTATGTTGGATTTTGCTCCTCACAATTTTTTCCTTGTTTTTGGTGGAAAAAAACATATTCCTGGAAACCCTCCATCTCTCCCCCGCCCAAAAGAGAATCGAGTAAATTATTTTTCTGGTGCTTATGGATGAAAAAAGGAACTTGCGATTTATATAATCATCTTTCAGCCTTAGCCGACTCTTTAAAAGAACTAACCAATTCATACCACTCCTCTGCTCTTTCCTTATAGCCTCTCAAATTTTTGCCTTTCAAGTATCTATCCAATTCTCTGTTGAGAATTGTTATTGATTCTGTTTCCACCACCCTTTCAGGCAGTCCATTCCAGACCGTAAAACTTGATGCGTTAAAAAAAATTCACCTCATCTCCCCTCTGGTTCTTTTTGAAACTTAGCATAAATCTGCGTCCTCTGATTATCAATCCACCTGCCAGTGGAGAAAGTTTCTCCGTATTTACTCTATAGAAATCCTTCATTGGTTATTGAGCACCTCTTGTTTTATATGGACGTGGATTATTAATCATTGCGTTTGTTGCAATTCTGATCTTCACAATAATAGTCTTCAGCCCCTGTGTACTGTACCTGCTTATGATTGTAGACTGGATTTGGTGTTAAACGGTCACCTGGAGATGGACAAACCAGCACAGAAAGGGAGAGAAAAGGAGATAATGTACTATTTGCCCAAGATCCCCCAACATATCCTCCGAAGCAAATCATCCATGCGAACGTGTCCTCGTGTAGCTCCTCAGATGTAACGTCAATTAACTCTGAACTGGAGGTAAGCAGTAAACCTGTCTTTGCATTTTAAATGCAATTGGGGAGGGGAGGGGGAGCAAATTCTTAATCAACATGACCAGAGCTCTCCTGGTGGTTTGATTGTAGATTAATGACATTCCATCACTTTCTCCAGGTTGCGCTACTGGTTTCTCTTGTTGCTGACTTGCTTTTGCATTTTTCACACTCCCCCACCTCAGCCCCTGCCTGACCTCCTTGCAACATTTTTTTTGACTGTGACTAATCCTATTAATTTTAACACATTTTAGAAATTAGGTCCAGCCAATTGTGGCCCAATTTTAATTTTGGTGTCGCTATTGTGAAGCGCTCTGAGACGCCGGCCAGCGTGGAGGGCGCTATATGAATCCAAGTTGTTGTTGTTGTTGTTTCTTAAGTTTAAATTTAAGAGGGAAGGATTTACACATGTGAAATAATTCACAACACATCCGGGTGGCAATTCTTTGTAACCCATTTCTGTGAGCTCCATCAATCCCTCAACTCCCAGCTCACACTACCGTATTTGGTATCAGGATCTGCAGGATTCCTTAATAGGATTCCTCCCTCAGGAGAATTCCCATCCATCTCGCTAACCGAAGCAGGCGGGCGATGGTCGATGTATTATTACTGGAAAGATTCCCCATTTGCAATAATGCACCTTTTTCTAAGAAATCCTATTAAGGGAATGTTTGACTCGAAACAGCATCTCGCCCAAGGCCCCATGCAATGTCAACTCGTTGCATTAACTTTGAAAAGATTACACACAGCGTTTACTCCGCTTTGTGGCAGTTTGGTTCAGTCCTTTGTAAAAGGGCAATACTATGGAGCACGCACTATAATTGTGTGTATTTGCTGAAGTATCCAAGTTTGATATGTTTTTTATTTGTCATGATATTTATTAATAATAATAATCGTTGTTACATTAAAATGTTTCCTAGCACTTTGCAAGCATCAGAATAATATAAGAATAATAATATTAAAGTTCTAGCACCTTTCACATCAGGAGGACATCTCAAAGCTTTACACAAATTACTGTCAAGTTTAGTGAATGTATATTTCGTAGGTGAATTTAGCAGTCAGTTGGCGACTAGCAATATCTAATGATCAATTTTGTTTCTGTCTGTGAGGGATTGTTGGCAGGGATATTGGGAGAATCTCCCTTGTTTCAAATAATACCTTGGGATTCTTGATGCCCACAACGAACAGGAGTCAGGACTTTGGCTAAACAACACAGACCCATTTAATGTACGTAGAAGTCAGTCTAAAGGTCGTGTTTACAGGCATTCCCTAATTTGCTGTGCACATAGTATAACTGATGATAAATCTCTTGCACCTGGACTTAGAGAGAGCTTTTAGCAACTGAGTTCACAATGATGGATGAGATATATTTGAAGAGTTACCCTTATTCTCCCCCTGTGGAGCTCCTGTAGCTCAGTGGTTAGAGCACTCGCCTTACAAGCATGAGACCTGTGTTTGAATCCAGGCAGATCAGGGCAAAACCTTGGGAAAATTTCCTTATTCCACACGCCTAATAATAATCCATTCAAAAATAAACCACAATAATAAAAATTGTTCATTTCAGTCCATGATTGTTTGTAGGACACTGCTGTGTGAAATTGGCTGCCGCATTTTCCCAACAAATATACAATCTAGTCACTTTATATTTATACACAATATATTCTGTGAAGCCCTTTGAGACGTCGTTAAGATGTGGAAAGCGCTGAATCAAATGCAAGGATAATTATTATTAGAAGTATACTGGTAGAATACTCTCTGGCTGTAATTATAGTGGTAACATATGGATGATCTCTTACACCCCTCTAGTATTTCAAACTCAGTTTGATGTTGTAATGGGGAAGACAGTGGGGGTAGGTACACTGGATGGAAGATTGGGGTCAATTGAACCGCAATGTCTTCATCTTCTCTTGAGCTGTTTTTGAACATCCTCTTAAAGGGGTGAGGCCATGAGTGCTCTTCGGTGAGGTAAAGTCCCAGGAATGGCAAGCAGTGGACTTTTAATGCCGGCCTCCCTTGATGTTTGGTATTTGTGGCAGTAGTACAGTAGTGCTCTCTAATTCTAGATTCAGATGAGAACATGTTGTGCCTTGCATTTTATTTATTCCCTTTGTGTTGAAACAATCTAGTTCCCATCTCCTTTGCCGGTTAAATGTTTCTCCTTTTTGTGTTTGCCAACAATAGCAGTGATCAAAGACTTCTGTGACGTTTCTCTGTATCCTTTTCTGCCACTCTGGGGGAACGGTAATGAAAACTGAGTGAATTAACCAATGACTTGCACTTATATAGCATCCTCTACGCAAGGGTTAGTGTCTCAGAATGTGTTAAAGTGATCCAGTTAGAGTCAATCTAACAGCCCTGAATTTGCTTTCCCACTAAATACAATTTATTTCCACGTAGAATTCCCGGGTGGCTCCGAGCATTCAACACTCTGCGGCTAATCTGTGCTTGAATGCTCCAGTTTCTTAATTGTTCTCTTAAACCCACACATTCCCACTTTGTGCCACAGTCACTTCGTCCATGGATCAGGATTGTAAACTCCGGAGTTTTACACTAGTAATCCATGAGCTACTGCGTTTGTTTACTAACCAAGTAACCAACACCTTTCTTGTTCATTCAACTGGGGTAGGTCATAAAGATGGGCGGCATCTTTCAACGCTACGAACCTTTAATTTATAGCTTTAACATTGAATGTATAATGAATGGCCATTGGAGCTAAATGAGTAGCAACTTAATTCACAAACTTATGCCGGTTTAAAAAAATAAGCAATATTGTTGAGAGATGCGTGTTGAAAAGGTTGCAGACTTCACCTCCCGAGTTACTGTAAGGGGATAAGCTATAAACTGGGCGTTGTTCTTGTTTGATGTTTTACATGTGGTGTTGTAATGCTTGTTTGTTTAAATGTTTCATGTACTCAGGGTGCAGAGCAAAACAAATGAGACTCTGGTGGTGGGCAAGAAAGTGCTTTACATAGTTGCTTAGTTCTGTTGATGTGTTTTTGCCCTGCAGCAAAAGTATTTGGAAGCCCTTAACGAGGAACAGGTACGAAATGATTCTACTCACTTGACACTGTACTAACCCAAAAGGGGTGGGCAGTTCACCCTTGTCATTCACTAATGAGCAACAACTACAACAACTTGCATTTATTTAGCGAGTGTCCTAGAGTGATTAGGAAGTGTCCCTTTCGACCCATTTTAAAGCTTTCTAAAAAACAAATGGCGTTTTTTTCTTATTAGTAGCAAAATAAATCATATTAAAACATTATTATAAACAAGCTGTTTAAAATCTAAGGAGGTGCCACAATTTGGGATGGCGTGTTTTACATCATTTATATACCCTGTATATGTGTGTGTGACTACATGTAATGTATCCACGTGGGATATTGTAGTGGCATTGTACAATGCTGAAATGTCAAGTGTGATGAAAGGTCTAGAATTCTTGTATTTATTATTGTAAAACCACAACCATTTCCAATTTCTAGCATGTCAAAATGTGTTTCCGTGTTTGAGGTCAGCCATTCATTGCATTCCTGAGGTCTGAGGTTGTACAATCGCAATTTTTGCCTTTATTTCACTTCAATTACATGGAATTATGACTTCAGCAATTTTAAAGTTCGTTCCGAGTAACATCAGTAACCATTTTACACAGGAGTAGACTGTCTCTCCAACTGAGCTAAGAATCCAATTTTTTTTGTATCTTCAAAGAAGTGCAGGAGTATAATTAGTGCAGAGAAAACTCCTCTCCGATTTAGTCACACATTTTACAGTGTACTTTTAAAAAAAAATCAATTGACTGCCGAGTTTTGCCCACAAAATGTACAGTCACTACACTTTAAAGT
Source organism: Hydrolagus affinis (assembly GCA_012026655.1). Taxonomy (NCBI): domain Eukaryota; kingdom Metazoa; phylum Chordata; class Chondrichthyes; order Chimaeriformes; family Chimaeridae; genus Hydrolagus; species Hydrolagus affinis. Next base: position 7,329 of record JAAILG010005016.1, on the reverse strand, counting down.
ATGTTCTATGAAGTGTTTTGAGACTTCTCGACGACGTGAAAAGATGCTATATAATGCAAGCAATATTATTAATGTAAATCATGTGTTGTTAGAAACTCCTATGCACTGACATATTTACCCATATCTTGCAAAATGTAGGTGCTTTAAGTATGCAGTATTTTAAACCAGAGCATCTAAATTATTTTCCACTCCAAAGAACGTTCACTTTAAAAGTTTATTCTTAATCCCCTCTAAAGAGGAAGCAAGAGAAATGAGCTGGACTACATGAAGAGGATGTGTTGAATCTTTTAGTCATTTTGGTCTTGAAATTTCCCTTCTAACTTTATCTTTCAGGATGCTAATTTGCTTTCACAGTAAATAATAATAATAACTATTGCATTTGATATACTGTACTGTATAGTGCATTATCAGGTCTTCGAGATGTCTCAAAGTGCTTCACAGAAATATAATGTACTAGTCACTAGTGAATTGTCTGGCCAAAATATGTTTTAACGGTCAGTTTAATGGTCAGTAGAAAGAAAAGCGAAATGCACAGAATGAAACTACATTCCGATCTGACTGGCAACTGGAGAAGTGACACGTGGAAATAGAGAACAAATAGCAGCTGTTAAAAAAAATAGGGCGATGGATCCGTTTGAAATGTCTTTCCTGTTTTACAGTGGGACTTTGAAGATTTGCCGAATGACTGGAAAGGGACAAGGAGGCAAAAGGAAAATATCATTGCCCAGCGCCCGGGCCGTCTGACTGTGTCCCAGGTCCCCGTTCAGCCTCGTGACAGTTCAGCGTTCAGCATGTACACCTTGTCTGCTAACTCTCCACCACCAGCAACTGACCTCTGGTTCTGTCCAGCCGACACCGCAATGAGCGAAGAGAAAGCCACGGAAATATTGGCTGAATATGAAGAAGAGATTAAAAGAAGTGGAAGATGATGGGGTGGGGGGGGGTGGGGTGGGTGGGAGGGGGGGGTATGGGGTAACAAGTATGAATATGACATTTTTTAGAAAAGACAAATGTGAGGGCTTTTGAGAAGCGTTTGCATTATTTAACACATTGAAATAAAATACTGCATAACAATGCAGCCATGTGATATAACAACAACAACAAAATTACACTTGTATAGCGCCTTTCACGTCAGGAGGACGTCCCAAGGCTCTGGACAGTTACTGCTTCAGACCTGAGTTTAGGACAGTGGGTGGGGAGAGAAGGGCGGATTAAGAGGTACCGATGGGTCCATTGATATGCTCCCTTTTAGATTATTAAATTTTAGATTCATTTGTATTTTACATTCATTACGAATAATTTCTGTAAAAGGAAGAATTGTTTCATGTCAATATTATCTATACACAAAGTAATAATTATTTACTTGAAAGAACAGCACATCAATGAGCCCTCTTTGAAATGCACTTGCTTTTCACTTGCTTGGATGCAGGGCAATACAACTAAGAGTTGCAGTATTCTGTGAAGTATTTTTCCTAAATGTCTATTTCCTTTATAATTATTTTATCAATTCACATCGCCACCTATTCCACCTTTCTCTTGCAATGTTACAAGAGTTTCTTGCACTTTTAGCAATGCGGTGTTCACTTGAGACGTGACCTATCATAAGTGTAGTGTGGCTTAGAGGAACCAGGCAACTTTGGGTCTGAGGTTTGGGTCTAAAGATTTCTATTGTGTTGCAGACTAATCCATAGAAAATTAATTGATAACAACATCAATCAATCAATCAACCAAAACTTACATTTATATAGCGTCTTTCATGTCGAGAGGACGTCCCAAGGCGCTGTACAGTTAGGTAGGGACAAGAGCAGGTGGGGAGGGATCGGGGCATGAAGAAGAGTAGGAAAATTGTCTGTATATTTGTGGGCGAAACGCGGGAGCCAAATTGCGCACCGCAGTGTCCCACAAACAGTCATAGAAGTAGGATTAAGGGAAACATCTCCATTATTATAGCATGCGGCTACCAGGATGGTAGAAGATCAAGTCAGTAATTGGTCTGTTTTCATTGAGCAATTGCTGTGTTTATCTTGCTGAACCATTCTCTTCTGAAATCTGTTGACACCCAATGACTTTCAATACTGTACAGTACATTGAATAATCACTGCTGCCTGTTGCATTCCTGTTATATCATTGACTGTATCGTTCTGTTATAACATTTTCATTTTTATGTAGTTTCGGGTGTAGTGGCTGAAAGCATGGGCGCCGATGGTGGAGCGTAGGATTTGGGGGACAAGGAGGGGGCCGGACACAGTAGAGCGGAGGCATCAGGTATTGCTGTGAGGAGAGAGGTTAGAGAGGTGGTTGGTGGGGGTGGGGCGGGAGTGGGGGTGGGGGTGGTGGGGAAGGGTTGAGGAGTGGAGGGATTCAAACACAAGAGTGAGGATCTTCAAGTTAATCCGCTGTGTGATAGGGAGGCAGTGCAGTTTGGCAAGGACTGGGGTAATTGTGATACAAAGTTTGGTGCGGGTGAATGGGGTGGCGGAGTTTTGTATAAGCTGGATTTTGTGGATGGTGGAGGAGGGGAGACCGGTGAGGAGGGTGTTGGGAGTAGTACAGCCGAGAGGTCACAAAGACATGGACCAAGGTTTCGGCAGCTGTTGGGGTGAGGTATTGGCGGAGACCGGCAATGTGGCGGAGATGGAAGAAATCGTTAAGGGACCGGAAGTGGGGGAGGAAAGATAACCTGATGCCTAAATTGCGCACTTGTTCTGAGAGTTTTAAGGACAGGTAGGGCAAGTTGAGGAGTTTGGTGGGGACAGAAGATGTCGATGGGAGCCAAAGAGTATGGCTTCTATTTTGTTATATAATAAAGAGATATAACATTTAATATTTTTAAGTTTGTTGTAGGAAGGAGAATAATTTCATATTTTCTCTCATTTCAAACAAACACTAGGTATTCACAGCATAGAACATGAATTAACTAATTCATTGACATTAGTCAATTCACTTGACACTATATTCTGTGAAGCACTTTGAGACATCTAGATTCTAGAAGATGTGAAAAGCACGATATTAAATGCAAGGATTATTATTACAGTATTAACCAATTATGAAGTGAAAACTTACAATCACATTGTGTGTGCTGAAGGCAGACTCTCTTCTCAAACAGCCCGCTTCAACACTATATTCATGGATTGTGCCTAGTTGCTGTCTTCACTGCACACTGTGTTTACGGATTGCAATGTTGGACAGCTCTTTAGGAATATTCCCTCATCTGGAAGGCCAAATGAGTGCACAGTAAATTTAGACAGGAGGAGGGAGATCAGTTCAGTAAGAGTGGCTTATCAGTGTGTTCCAAGCATGTTTCAATTGCTTTCTCATTCAGTCGTGACATTATTTGTTGATTCAAGCAGTTGGTTTGACAGCAATTGTTCTCTTTGTCACGGTTACTGTACATACAATATCATATGAAGGGTATAGATTTAGAGTTAATGGGATGGAATTGGTAAGTAGAACTGTGTGTCTCTAATGCAAAAGTGCATTTTGGAAGCAAGATGGTGCATCAGAAAAGTAGCTTAAGTTATAACAAAAACACAGGCCACATTTTCTGACTGATTCTTTTGCTGCCTTCAAAAGCTGCATTTTACCTTCAGAACATAACATAACTCTATTTAACCATCAGTAAGAAGGGACCCGCATATTAGTCGTTTGGCGGATCGCTTTCCAGGGGTAATAATCCTTCCAAAAAATTATAATGTGGTCACTCAATCCACGATTGTTTGTGGGATGTATGCAATCGCTGCCATTTATCAAATGCAAGGAAATCTAATACTCTAGTAACAATACATGAATTAATTATGAGGCACTGCACTTTTACAGTGTATTCTGTGAAGCGCTTTAAGACATCTCAACAACATGATACGGTGCTATATCAAATCCAAGGACTATTAGTATTATTATTACTGTATCTAGGGCTAGAGCCTTCTTCCATCTGCCTTATGATATTGTGTTGCCCTTCAAAAAAGGGAAAGAACTTTTTAGATTTTTCAATGATGCAGGAATTTCCTGGATTCCCCACAAGGTGGTGGTAAAGCAGCATTTAAAAAGAAAGGATCAATTCAAAGGTTCCGCATGAAAATGCTCCTGTAGCTCAGTGTTTAGAGCACTCGCCTTACAAGTGTGAGACCTGTGTTCGAATCTAGGCAGATCAGGGCGAAACCTTGGGCGAGTTTCCTTACTCCACACGCCTAATAATCAAGCCCAAAAAAAACAATAATAAAAATTGATCATTTCAATCCACGACTGTTTGTGGGACACTGCTGTGCGCAATTGGTTGCAGTGTTTCGCCCACAAATATACAGTCAATTCAATTTACAATAAATTCTCTGAAGCGCTTTGAGACGTCTAGAAGACATGAAAAGCACTACTGTATATCAGAATGCAAGGATTATTATTATTATTATTATTACTAGCTGCCTGCTCAAGTGGATGTTAATGATTCTGTGGTGTTATTCGAAAAGATAAGGGAGTTTCTCCCTCCTGTGGCCTGGCTACGAGTCCCCAGATAAAACTGATCAATCACTTCCTGGCTATTTGCGGGATATTGCTGTGTGCACATTGGCTGCCATATTCATTTACAAAATACAAAGCCACTACATGTTACAATAATACTACAAAGCGCTTTGTGACATCCACCTCTCAAATGTAAAAATTGCCATTATTTATCATTACCATGGTATTTATATTGCTCGCATTTGATGCAATGTGTTATCACGTCTTCGAAGTGCCTCAAAATGCTTCACACAATATACTGCAGAGTGCAGTGTCTGTATATTTTGTTGGTGAAACATGGCAGCCAACTGCACACAGCAGTGTTCCACAAACATTCGTGGATTGAGTGACCAAATCATTATTTTAATTTTTTTTAAAAAAGGAATCCACCAATCGTTTAGCAGCCGAGTTCCTACTTACTGCTGGGTAAACAGAGGCTTGTGATGTAAGCAAACTTTCCCATGGTTTCACTGGGAATCAAACCAGAGTGATCTCGCTTGTGAGGCAGGTGCTCTAACCACTATCCTATAGGATTTCAATTGTGTACAGTATTACACTAGAGATGCGGCAGAGGGCCATGAAACTGATTGCCTTAGCAGCTTTTTAATGGTGCCAGTGGAATGTAGGATATTATTATTGTTACTAAGCTGGTATTGTTTGTGTGTTTCGTTTCAGGAAGAGAACTTATTTAAGTTGGACTTTGCACCAACAATTGTGTGAAACCAAAATGGCGAAAGACCATCTATTGATTTCACTTTGCTAAACCTGGTTTACATTTTATACGCGCATGAAAAAAAAAGGTTCAAGTTAACACGTGTGGCAGCTATCTTGGTTTGGGGCCAAAGGTGGAGTAAAAAGACATTTGTAAATAAAGCATTGCCCATTTCTTTTCATCAAACTCCCACGGAGTGATTTAAATTTAGGGAGTGCCCGAGTGCAGCGTGCTGGGACTGGAAGATTTTGTTCAATAGAACAACTTATTCATAACTTTCCAAGGTAATCATTTACTTGTTTCAGTCTATAAGTGAGTTTCTCATGATGTTCTGGACAATAATTCCCAGCAACTTTGTCAATCATTTCATGTCTGTTTCCCCCGATGTGAAAGGTGCTATATCAAACGATCAAACGTAGGTACTATTATTAGTACTGTACTGTAATAATATTTAGGCTAGATCAAATTCTAAAGAATATCACCCAATCCAGCTTTAACTGGTGAATGTCAAAATGATTCTTGACTTCCGTGCAAAACTTTCGCCAACAAAATATACAGTCAATTCACTTTACAGTATGTTCTGCGATGTGCTTTGAGATGTTGCAAAGACCCGATGAAGCACTATATTAAATGCATGGATTATTCATTATTAAAGCAGATATCAGTATTTGACAAGAAGGTCAAACAAGTTATTCTAATCTTATAGAAAGCATGACTGAGGCCACATTAGTGTGTGCAATTGTGTTAGCAATGTTTAACAATATTAATGCTCTACCTATAAATACAGCTTAGGCTTTACAAAGTAGTAGAAAAATGAGGATTGCTTTAAATATTAAAAAGCACTTGGACGAGAGTGTGTTTCAAAGATGAATCACAGTTTGAAGAGTTCTGATAGGATTATAAACCTAGAGAATAAATTTGAGTACTTGTGAAGTCAAAATCCCATTTTTCCAACTCCTTTATCCAAATCCACGTATTAACGCATACCTCCTGATTCAATTTTGCTCTGCTACAGTCTTACACACTCACCCTATCCCCACACGGTATTTCTCACACTCATACAACACTACTCTTGTTCACAATGCAGGTGAATCTCTCACTGTATCTGGCTCTCTGTGTGAAGCTGTGTTTTTCGCCATGTGTTTGTCACTATATGAGTCTCTGTGTGACTCATACCGTTACTATATGTGTGCGCATCTCATATGTGAATCTCCCGCACTGACTCATTATGTGTAAATCTCTGGATCATGTGTGTATGAGACTTTCAGGCTGTGTGAATGTAAGTGTGTAACTGTGACTCACTGCCTTTGTATGTTCTCACCATGTGTGTGTGTGTTACTATGAATCTTCCCGTCACTGTGTGAGTCACCAAGTGTGTGTTTCTGGGAATTATGTAAGTGTCTCTTTGTGTCTGTCATCGTATGTGTGTGTGTGTGTGCGTGCGTGCGCGTGCGTGCGTGCGTGCGTGCATGTCACTATACCCTCGTATATATGCGAGATGTGTGTGAGGAAGTGTCACTCTGCATCAGTCTCTGTGAGAGCGTATGTCACTTTGTATGTCAGGCTGTGTGTCACTCTTGGTCTGAGTGTGTGAGAGTTTGTGGCACTCTATGTCAAGGTATGTGCCACTGTTCAGGATGTGGGTTAGTGAGCCCTTAGTCAAACCACATCTGGAGTACCATGTTCAGTTTTGGAAAGATATACAGTATTGCCTCTGCAGGTGGGTGCAGTGCGGATTCGCCAGAATTATATCAGGGCTTAGATGGGTTAAATTATGGAGACAGGCTCCATAAACTTGGTCTCTGCTCCCTTGAGTTTAGAAGGTCGAGGGGTGATCTGGTTGAGGTCTTTAAAACAATACCGGGATTCGAGAGGGTAGATATAGATAAACTTTTCCCTCTGGTGGAGGAACCCAGAACAAGGGGACATCATCTTGAAAACGAGAGTACAAGTGAGAGAGAGACCTGGGTTCAATTCCCGAAACCTTGGGCACATTTCCTTACTCCACACGTCTAATAATAATCCCTCCCCAAAAAAGTTTGGATACCGGATTCACGGCTGTTTGTGGGACACCGCTGTGCGCAAATGGCTGCCGCGTTTCACCCGCAAATATACAGTCGGCTTTCCTG
>JAAILG010005015.1:13535-38658 GCA_012026655.1 Hydrolagus affinis | reverse complement strand
GATTGAAATGACCAATTTTATTATTGTGGTTTTTTGGAGGGATTATTATTAGGCGTGTGGAGTAAGGAAACTTGCCCAAGGTTTCGCCCTGACCTGCCTGGATTTGAACACAGGTCTCCCCAGCTTGCAAGACAAGTGTTCTAACCACTGAGCCACAGGAGCTCCACAAGTCCACACTCGTCTTACAAGTGTGAGACCTGTGTTTGATTCTAGCCAGGGGGAAACCTTGGACAAGTTTCCTTCCTCCACATGCCTGATAATAATCCCTCAAAAAAAACAATAATAAATCGGTCATTTCAATCCACGACTGTTTGTGGCACACGGCTTTGCGCAAATGGCCGGTGCATTTCGCCCATAAATATACAGTCAATTCACTTCACAGTATATTCTGTGAAGTGCTTTGGGATGACTTGAAGACGTGCAAAGCACTATATCAAATACAAGGATTATTATTATTATTCCATTATTCCAGGGTCACGACCCAAGCCTGGGGAGGGTAGTGGCTGGGGTGGGGGGCGGTGGGGGGAGTGAGGGTGGGCAGGGTTGAGATGAGGTAGGTAATTTAACCCTTCGTGTCCATGCTGGCTCTTTAAAAAGAGCTGCTCAAATCAATCCCACTCCCCTGCAAACTTGTCCTCCCCAAATAATCATCTAGTCTCTTAAAAGTTGTTATCGAATTGGCTTCCACCACCCTTTCAGGCAATGCATTTCAGATCTGAACAACTAGCTGTGTGGCAAAATTTCATTGCAACTTCCCACTGTTTCTTTTAACATCTATTTTAAATCAGTGTCCTTTAGGTTACCAACCCACCCACAAGTGGAAAGAATTTTGCCTTGTTCACCCTATCGAATCCCCTCATGATTTTCAAAACTTCTATCAAGTCTCCTCTTAACATTCTCTGCTCCAAGGAGAATAACCTTAGCTTCTCCAGCTTCTCCTGATAACTGACTTTCCTCATACCTGGTACCATCCTGGTAAATCTCCTTTGTACCCTTTCCAATGCCATGACATCCTTCCTAAAGTGTGGTGCCCAGAACTGAACACAGTAGTCTAGCTGAGGCCTAACCAGTGTTTATAATGATTCATCATAACTTCCTAACTTTTGTTTTCTTTGCACCTGTTTATAAAGCTTAATATCCCACATGCCTTTTTAACAGCTTTATCTACTTGTCCTGCCACCTTCAAAGATTTACTTATATGAACCCTCTGGTCTCCCTGTTCTTTCACCCCCTTTTAGAAATTTTAGCATTTGGCTTAAATTGCCTCTCCCAAAATGCATTTATCCATGTTAAACTTCATCTGCCACGTGACTGCCCATTTTACCAGTCTGTCTATGTCCTCTTGCTGTTACTATCCTCCTCACTGTTTACTACTTTGCCTCGGAGATTTGAAAGATTGTGGCCAGTGCCTCAGTTATTTCCCCCCTTACTTCACCCAGTAACCTAGGATGCATTCCATCCGGACAGGTGACTTATCTATATTGAGCACTGACAACCTTTATACTGACAACTCTGATACTGTGGCTGCATTCTCTTTTGTGAACACAAATGAAAGTACTCATTCAATATGTCAGCCATGCCACTCTTCCTCCACAAGACGATTTCCTCTTTGCTCCCTAATTGTACCTACCCTACCTTTGACTAATCTTTTATTCTTTATATGCTTATACAATACTATAGTGACCTTTTATCTGACCTGCTAATCTTTTCTCATACAATCTCTTTGCCCCCCCCCCATCCCCCCCACTTTATTTCCTTTTTTAGTTCTCCTCTGTACTTTCTACATTCTACAGTAATTCATTATCTTGCAGATTTTGGACCTGACATTTATTATAAGCTTCTTTTTTTCTGTTTAATTTGAATCCCAATTTCCTTAGTTGATCCAGGGAGGTTTGGATGCCTCACCTTTCTCCCTTTGTGGGACAGTATTTGTTCTGTCCCCGAACTATCTCCTCCTTGAAAGCTTCCAATGTTCTTTAGTTGTTTTACCTGCCAATCTTTCTTTCCAGTCTACCTTGGCTAGCTCCATTTTTAACTTATTGCAGTGGAGTATTTTCACCTTTAATTGTTCCTTGTTCCCTTCCATAAGTACTCTAACCCTAATGGTGTTGTGATCACTGTTGTCCAGATGCTCACCTACTGAAACTTGCTCTACTTGCCCCATTCATTCTGCAGAGCTAGATCCAACACCGCTTCCTTCCTCATTGGACTGGAAACATACTGATCCAGAAAGTTAGTGAGTAATCCAGAAAATTAGTGACCTCTACTATTTGGTGGTCTATAATATACACCTAACAGAGTAACAGCTCATTTTCTGTTTCTTAACTCTAACTATACTTTGTGAAGTCTTGTAGCTCAGTGGTTAGAGCACTCGCCTTACAAACGAGAGACCTGGGTTCAATTCCAGGCAGGGTGAAACTGTGGACAAGTTTCCTTACCCCACACACCTAATAATAACCTAATAATAATAATAGTTTCTCCAACCAGGGGAAACAGTCTCCCACTGTCTACTCTATCATGCCCCTTAATAATCTTATAGGTTTCTATAAGATTACCTCTAATTCTTCTATATTCTAGAGAATATAGGCCTGGATAACTCAACCTATCCTCATAGCTCAACCCCCTTATCCCAGGGACCAACCTAGTGAATCTACGCTGTACACCCTCTAAGGCGAGTTTGTCCTTTCTTAAATAAGGAGACCAAATCTGCACACAATACTCTAGATGCGGGCTCACCGGGGCCCTATACAGTTGCAGCAAGACTTCCCTACTCTTATATTAGTAACCCTTTTCTAATGAATGCCAACATACTTTTAGCCTTCCTTGTTGTACCTGCAAACTAACTTTTTGCGACTGGTGTACAGGAACACTCAAGTTCCTCTGAACACTAACACTATCTAGTCTCTCCCCTTCTAGAAAATAATCTGCTTTTCTGTTTTTACTACTGAGGTGGATAACTTCACACTTCCCCACATTATATTTCATCTGCCACCTTCTTGCCCACTAACCTAGCCTATCAATTATTTTTGTGTTATCCTCGGTGTTTACTCTCCCTCCTAGTTTAGTGTCATCCGGGAATTTAGATATTTTAAGTTTGATGTCCTTGTCTAAAACATTGATATAGATTGTAAATAGTTGAGGCCCAAGCACTGATCCTTGTGGCACTCCACTCGTCACATCCTGCCAATCTGAGAAGGACCCGTTTATCCCTACTCTCTCTTTTCTTCCCGTTAGCCACTCTTCAATCCATGCTAGTATATTACCTTTAATTCCATGGGCCCAAATCTTGTGAATCAGCCTTTTATGCAGCACCTTATCGAATGCCTTTCGAAAATCTAAATACATTACATCTATCGATTCCCCCCTATCTAACCTGCTAGTTATGTCCTCAAAAAACTCTAAAAGATTTGTTAAGCATGACTGCCCTTTTGTAATGCCATGTTGACTCTGCCTAATCATGTTGTGGTCCTCTTAAGTACCCCACTACGACATCCTTAATTAATGATTCTAGAATTTTCCCTACCACTGATGTCAGACTAACTGGTCTATAGTTCCCCCATCTTTTATCTCCTACCCTTCTTAAATAGTGGTGTGACATTTGCGATCTTTGAATCAATGGGAATCGTTCCAGAATCCAGAGGATATAAAGCTCCTGTGTTTTAATATGGTTTTGACCACACAAATAAAGAATGTAAGCATTGATATCATGACAACTGAATTTATTTGGCTGTTATCTACCTCCCCAAATCATCATCTCTCCCTTCCATTTGCCCTTGGTATGACCTCCAGACACGAAAAGCACTCTATAAATGTAATTTTGTTGTTGTTGTTCCAAATGAACCTGCTTTGCTATTTATCCAGGTGCATCTGACTTGTATTAGACATTAAGAGCCACTACGCAAGGTGTCCTATTGTTAAACAAAAATCAAAACAGTTTGATGCTGTGATGGGAAGACTGTCGTATGAGATCCTCACAACTAAAAGGAGGTAAAACTATCACAATGACTGGAAAATGTCTCAAGATTTTTCTCTTTGACCGTGCCTTTGGCCAGACTCCCACCGCACCATTCCCTACCCTCCAACTCTCTTGATTCCAACCCATAGCTTGGGTTCAAACCTTTAACTTTAAACCAAGGACCTTGGGACATCCTTCCATCATGAAAGGCATTATATAAATGTAATTTGTTGTTGTTGAAAACAGAAACTGTTAAAGCGTGGAACAGGTGTGGAGTTCTATGGCTTCGTGGTTAGAGTAGTCGTCTGTCAAGCGAGAGGATCTGAGTTCAGTTCCCGGCAGGACAAAACATTTGGCAAGTTTCCTTACTCAACACGTCTCTGTTACCTAGCAGTAACTAGGAACCTAGTTTTACTGAATTGGTGGATCACTTTTGCAGGGGTAAGAATCCTTTCAAAAAATAATAATAATTTGGTCACTCGAACCGCAGCTGTTTGTGGTACACTGCTGTGTGCAACTGGCTGCTGTGTTTCACCCACAAAATATACAATCAATTCACTTTATAATAATAATAATACAATTAATCCTTGCTTAACGTCGTAGTTGTGTTCTTGAAAAGTGCGACTTTAAGCAAAATGACGTTAAGTGGTCCCATTTTTACCATAAGAATTAATTAATAAATTGGAGTTAGGTTCTTTTGGACATTTTTCATCAAAATGTTCTAAAAAAAAGTTGAAATACATGTACATTCATAAATGTAAAATATAAAGTATATATAAATTTAAATAACATAACCCTAACCTGAGATGGTGGTGGAGCTTGCTTATAGCACTCTACTGATATCAACTGCCCGTTCTCCGGCATCAAAACAGGTTAAAACATCTCATTTCAGTTCAGGATTAATAGTTTTCCTGTGTTTTTTACTACCAGACTCACAACTGTCATTTCCTGGGTGTTTCTGACTTATAGAGAATTGCACAAATAAATCACAATTAAAAATTACAGATAATTACCGCACAAACTCAAAATGGTGACATTAAGACTGAGGTTGGATGCTACATAAGAATTCTGGATGGTAGCCTACGCTACTCAAAGTACATTAATTTGTTTCCACCCGCTGGCGAATGACGTAATAGCGAACATTGCGATGTTAAATGGATATTTGTTCCCTATGTATCAGCAATCTAATAACGAAACATCGTTGACCGAAGCGAGGTTAAGCGAGGTCGACCTATACAGTATATTCTGTGAACCACTTTGAAATGTCTTGAAGATGTGAAAAGACGCTATATGAAATGCAAGGATCATTATTATTATCTACTGTTATAAGTTAGATCACATTAGATCACAAACTTTGTATTAAGATTATTACAAAGTTATTGTTAATTAGATACAGGAACATTTAGCAAATGTTCGTAATATTCTGAAAAATTATTAATTATCTTTCTTTCTGGCTGTGCTTTAGAATATTCAACAGCAAAAGTGATTAAATTAAAAGATGCAAATGAAATGCAGAACAGTCTAACCTTGCACATTCTCCCCAGTGATGAACAAAACAAACTCTTTTTCCAATTTATAACTGTTAATCAAATGCTATTCAACATATGCATGCTAATCCTGACCGACAATAACAGCTCCAGAGAATTCATGTCATGAAGCCAACTCCAAAAACAGGACTGCATCAAGGTCATAAATGTGTGAAACTAGAAAAACTAGAGCTATTGAGGAAGTGCTGTACAATATTGGACATCAATAACAGCGAGCTTTGCAAAATATACTGAAACAACCCAGTTAGCTGTACTTCGGTTCATGAAAATAATATTCAACATCATTACAAGGGGCTATTGTGTTTGCTTAACTTCATATAAAACATTAGCCATTGATTTAATTGAATGCACTTTTAGTTGTTGAAACAACAATGGATCAGTGACAGCACTGTTTTATGCCACATGCTATACCTCAGACCCACCACTCCCTCCCCCTTCTACCTTGGTCAATGTCCAGCCAGGTCACTATGAAGCACCCCAAGATGTTAGCCACTACACCCCAAAGTTGTGGAACATTCCCTCTCAATTCTTTTGCCTGGGTTGGATTCCTGAACAGGCAAAACATTGGACAAGTTTCCTTCCTCCACATGCCTCTGTTTACCTAGTAATAAGTAGGAACCCTGTTGTTAGTTGATTGGCTTATCCTGGGGGTAATAATCCCTTCAAAAAAATGTACATCAATAAAATAATAATAATTTGGTCACTCAATCAGCAGCTGTTTGTGGGACACTGCTGTGTGCAATTGGCTGCTGCATTTTGCCCACAAAATATAGTCAATTCACTTTACAGTATTTTCTGTGAAGCGCTTTGGGTCATCTATTAGACGTCTATCAAATGAAGAATTATATTTATATAGATACTATATTTGGAATGAATACTGCTCAAGCAACAGTATCATTTGCTAGTTCTAAATATCAAGTACATTGGCTTCTATCTGAACTTCAAGTAATTTAGCTCAAAACTGTCTGTATTTAAACCTACCCTAGGAAAGTACAAGCGCTATATCAAATGCAAGGATTATTATTATTACTACATATCACTGTTAGCACAAATAATCAGTTTACAGGAAACTGAAGAAGCCATCAGAGAGAATGAAGATTGAAATATTTTGCTGGATCTAAGATTATTTTAATATTCCTCCAACCAAATGATATGACGTGAAGCAATTTTGTTCAGTTCACATATTTGAATTCTATTATTAAAAGATTACATTTTATATTGACTGTCTGAAATATAAGAAATGATTATGACTCATTGTAAGGCAACCATAAATGTAAAATGGAATATTCACAGAAATGTTCCAGGACCAGCAACTGTTTTCCATGTATATTTTACAATGATAAAATGTGGAAAAGAAATTTCACTGTGAGAAACAGTGAAGAATTCCACATGAGGATCAGGAAAGCCTTAATCAAACCACCAAGTGCATGGGTTTCACCCTTTCATAATTAGTGGTGAAAAGATAATGTTAAAGCCCTCTCTGCCACCTTCAAAGCTTTGATTCATTCATCGCCAAACCTCTAGAATTCCCTGCCTCTACCCCCTCACCTAGACTCTAGACTAGTCCCTTTGCCTCACCCCCTCTCTGACCTACTTCAAGTCCTGCCTCAAGACTCTCCTCTTCGATGGTCCCATTGGCAACTTCTAATCCCCCTCTTCCCTCCCCCTCCTGTTCCCAGCGGGTCTGAAGCAATGACTACCCAATGCCTTGGGACGTCATCCTAATGTGAAAGGTGCTATACAAGTGTAATTTTGTTGTTGTTTTGTTCGGATTTGGAATGCACTGCCAAGTGGTTAGAGCACTCGCCCTATAAGCAAGAGACCTGGGTTCGATTCCAGGCAGGGTGAAACCTTGGACAAGTTTCCTTACCCCACACACCTAATAATAATCCTCAAAAAAACAATAATAATTTGGTCACTCAATCCACGACTGTTTGTGGGACACTGCTGAGTGCAATTGGCTGCCTCGTTTTGTCCACAAATATATAGTTAATTCACTTTACAGTATATTCTGTGAAGTGCTTTGAGACATCTCATCAACGTGATAAGGCGGTACATCAAATGCAAGGATCATTATTGTTATATATTTTTTCAATTGAATCTGAGCACATTTGCAGCGGCTCGAATAGCCAAAAGAATCCCAAAGATTTTGTTATCGTCTACTTTTCAATAGATTTTGAGCAGAACGGTCATGTCAGTGTGATTCAGAATAAAATAAACTGTATATATAAAAAAAATTATATTCGTTTGATATTAAAATAATTTATCTCTATGTTTGATCTTGCCTAACTGGTTTATGCTGCCGTCAAATGATCAAGTAGTGTTGATAGATGTCGTCTGATTCAGGAGAAAGTCTTGAAACCTTGAAAATCAGACTGAAACTGATAGCATATTTAAACGGTTCTGTACCTAATGGGAAAGGGTAGCCCTTTACAATAAGCGGTGGCTGTAATGCTTATCCGACGGTGAATTTTGAAATTCTAGTATGCTACAGTATTAATTAATTTTAATTTACCCTCATTTAAATGCATGACTTATACCAGTGAGAATTCTATCAATACAAGTCATAAAATACAATGCTAATTAACATTTATTTAATGCTTTTTCACATTGGGAGGACATCCCAAAATGTCCCAAAGTGCCATGTATTCAAACAGTAGGTTGAATCAAAGCTTTTGAGAAACACGCAACACATTTTTAATCAAAGGCTCCTTAAACATTGGATAGAATTTTTTAAAAACACAAACAGAAGTCACTGGGAATACTCAGAAGGTCAGGCAACATCTATAGAGAAAGGAAAACTGAGTCAACATTTCGGGTCCACATTTTTGGGTTTCACATTTCTATCTCCATAGATGCTGCCTGACCTGCTGAGTGTTCCCAATAACTTCTGTTTTTGTTTGAAACAACAACAAAATTACATTGTATAGCGCCTTTCACGTCAGGAGGACGTCAAAAGGCGCTGAACAATCATTGTTTCAGAGCTGGGGACAAGGAGGGTGGAGGGAAAGGGAGGGATTTGAAGTGGCCAATGGGGCTGTCGAAGAGGAGGGTCTTGAGGCAGGCCTTGAAGGAGGCCAAAGAGGGGGAAAGGTGTAGGGACTGAGGGATGGAGTTCAAGAGATTGGAGGTAGAGTGGTTTAAGGTTCGCCCACCAATGGTGGGGCAGGTGGGTTGGGGACATGGAGCAGGCCAAAGCCTGCTGAGTGGAGGGGGCAGGCGGGTTGGTACGGGGTTAGGAGGTCGCGGATGTAGGGTGGGTCGAGGCCATGAATGTAAGGACCAGGATCTTGAATTGGATCCTCTGGATGATGGAGAGCCAATGAAGTCGGGCGAGGATGGGAGAGATGGGGTCTTACAGCATCTGCAGTATTTTGCGTTTTCTTTTACAGAAATGTTTTATTATTATCAACTTATTGAATTGAGTGAAAGACGTTAAACCCAATGTGGGTCCTTTGGTGACTCAATAGGTAAGTGCACAAAGACACATAGGTTTTGATCTCTCATGTCGGCTGAGTTTAACCAATGTAGCTGCTCATCCAATGTTCTTGTTGGAAATAGATTGACTTTGGTCACCACCTGTGGAAATGTATGCAGCATAAGTCACCAACTTTATGGGGGGGAAAAAGATTGGAGGAATAAACATAAATTTATATTTGTACAATACAGTCAAATATTGAAGCTGTGTCTCGGACAAAAGTTTCCAAGCACCTCCAAAAATCACCTGTTTTAGCTTCAAAACCACTGCCTTAAAATTTCAGAATTTTGTAGAACTTTTAGAAAATTCTTAAATTCAGTCTCAATTTGGAAGACAATTTTGAGGCTTCTATATTGCACGTATACACTCACGTATAAAATAAACAGTCACTACACTTTACAGTAATTCCTGTGAAATACTTTCAGAAATCTCGACAATGCCAAAGGAATATAGGGTTATTATAATGTAGAATTTTGATAGTGATCATTCATTAATCAATCAGTCAAATCAGATAACATATTGCTTGAGCATCTGCCCCAAGTATACTTCTGAAAAATGCTTTGTTAATAATTTTCCAGTATGGGTTGTAGAAAATATTAAAATGCATGTTGCAGTTGCAGTGTATTGAAAATAATAAACAGAAAGGTGAATGATTCCTATTTTAGGTTACAGATAATATCATGAACTTTGATGACAAAGCTTGGATGATTTATTGTTTATCTGGGGAGATACAGACTGCATTCATGCTCCGACTTCTCAGTTTTCCTCTACCTCTGCTCGGTGCTGAATCAGGAGGTTGAGGGTCAGGAAATGTGGAGCTGGAATCAACTTCCAATTACAAAGAATGCTGCAGAAATTCCACCACTGTTATCATACACCACTCTTGAAGTAATAATAATAATAATCCTTGCATATGATAGAGCGCTTTTCATGTCTTCTGGACATCTCAAAGCACTTCACAGGATATACTGTAAAGTGAATTGACTGTATATTTGTGGGTGAAACATGTGAGTAAAGTGAATTTTGATAATTGAATAACAAAGGTCACAGGCATCAATCAAACTGTTTTCCAGACGTCTGAAGTATTGTAGAACTTGCGTCATTTTTCTTCATGTATCTGATAGAAGCTAAGCAGATAGCTAAAACATTGTGACATTTCATAACAGATTCATTGTGATAAACGTTGCAGATTTACCCCAGTAATAACTAATGAAATGATGGAAAGCTACATGATTCATTGTTACAATTCATTCCATAGATCAAATGCAATTATCCCAGTCAGCTTCAGTGCATTCTGGTGGATTTATTCACTGTTGAGTTTTACTAACAGATTATTTACTCATAATAATAATAATCCTTGCATTTGATATAGCACTTTTCACATTTTATTGATGTCTCAAAGTGCTTCACAGAATATATTGTGAAGTGAATTGACTGTATATTTGTGGGCGAAATGCGGCAACCATGCGCACAGCAGTGTCCCACAAACAGTCTACAAATTGATATAGCCAATTTTTATTATTGTGTTTTTTTTGGATGGACTATTGTTATTGATTTGGTTAAGTGACCATTCATTCTGTTCTTTGAAATTGCAAAAAAAAATGGTCAATCACCTGCAAACTGCATTCAAACGTATCAGTGGAATAAGTTTGCCTACAAAATACAGTCATCTCACTTCACACGGGCATCCTGTGAAGCTCTTTGAGATATCCCCCTGATGTGAAAGGTGATTTATAATATACAAGGATTTTGATTACATTATTATTAACATGACTCACCTAGATCAGCTAGTCTGACAATAATATTGGGCTGAACTTGAAAATCCATCAAATATATTTGCAGTCTTTACTTTAAATTTACCTGCAATGCCTTCACATCCCATTCATTGCTTCCTCCAACTTTCATTCCATTGATAAGATTAACCCCAACATGCACTATTTCTTCAGCTACTCCCTCTCTTCATTTCCAATTCATACCCTTGCTTTAGTGCTTTCATGGTCTAACATTTGATATTTGCAAACAAGATTTGAAGTCTGACTGAGATTTCTTTTGACGAATACGGAAAGCTGTCTTCTTCACACCATTCGCAAAATAAGAAGATACGATTTCCCAATCTGATAAACCTGGGGAAAAGGTACTGGAGTGTGACGATATGACCGCTTTCAATATTTACAAACAGAAGTCACAATCATCTCTTTCAATTCAATTCCACTAAAGAATATCACAAATGAGTCCCTGCAGTTTCGGTCAATCTGGCCCACACTGAATTTAACTAAAGATTTTTTTAATCATATGTCTGATACTAGTTGAAACCCATCACCATACTTAAGAGTATCCAAGATAATCTGAGAGTTCCATTCGTCTACCTATACATTGAAATTCTCATATATTGGAATGGAATGTCCATTCTCTCCCTGGAGGAACAGATCCTGCTTATCTAGATCCGGAGGAATAATAATAATAATAATAATAATAACAATAACAATAATAACAATAATCCTTGCATTTTGATATAGCGCTTTTCACATCTTATCAATGTCTAAAAGCGCTTCACAGAATATACTGTAAACTGAATTGACTGTATATTTGTGGGTGAAAAGCGGCAGCCAATTGCGCACAGCAGTGTCCCACAAACAGTCATAGATTGAAATGACCAATTTTATTATTGTGGTTATATTGGAGGGATTATTATTAGGCGTGTGAAGTAAGGAAACTTGCCCAAGGTTTCATCCTGATCTGCCTGGATTCGAACACAGGTCTTACCCTTGTAATGCGAGTGCTCTAACCACTGAGCTACAGGAGCTCCACAGCTCAGCACAGGAGTACTAGGCGCAGGGTGGAAAGAAACAAGGCTTGGAGAGGGTGCATTGTGGCTACTGTTAGAGTCTAACCAGCCCAAACCATCTTTTTCCTTTTGACCAAAGAAAATGTTCTGGTCTGCAGGGAGAATACAATGTGTGATATTTCATTGTTTTAGGGTGTAAAACGATTCTGTCTTAAAATGTAACATCAAGAAGAATTCTGGAAATTCTTAAATTCAGTATTCATTTGAAAGCCAGCTTCATTTTTAAGAACTGCAGGAAAAATTGAGACAGAATTCAAGGTTTTTCTCCTCAAATCTGTGGGATTTAGATTTTTTGGGAGAAAATAATCTTACAAACCAAGAACTAGGTGGAATTTCGAGCCTTTAATTTCAGGCAATTGGTTAACCAGATAAAAGTTACCCAGCAACCAGGAAATTGAGATTTATACACTAGCCATGTCAGGGGGGAAAAAAAATCTATTGACAGCATTGGCAGTGCAGCCTTCTGCTTGGGAAGTCAATAAAAATGATAATATGAAAGATTATTTTTTTCCATTTGTATATGAGCCATCAGCTGTCAATTGCTTGAGTGGTTTTCTCTCCTTGCATAAATTCTCTGGCCAGAAAAAAAGCCAATGTCAAAACTAGGAGTTTATTGCTATGAAAATCGAGTTACAATTAATTGGATGTTGATTCTCATCAGGTTTGGCATTTGGTATCATGAGCTCAGAATGATCATAAATGATGTTACACGGTGCCAACATTATTATTTCTTGGCAGTGAGGTCAGGAAATTATGGTAATAGAAAATCTGTTCTGCTTAACATTCACACTTTAGCAGATGAGGGCAGGCCTTTCAAATTTCAGACCTCGCACACACAATGTGGATTACTCCCTGTACATTTTGGTTCTCCCACCAATTTGTGGAGTCCTGTGGTGCATTGGACTTTGGGAAGTCCTCCCGACGTGAAAAGCGCTCTATAAATGTAATCTTGTTGTTGTGGTGGTGATGGTTAGATCCCTTGCCTCTCATAGGAGGATCCAACAGGATGAAATCTGAGGCAACTTTCCTTACTCTAATCATTTTTGTTTACCTAGCAGTAAGTGGGAACCCAGTTCTTAGTCGGTTACAACAACAACAAAATTATTGTATGACTCTTTTCACGTCAGGAGGACATCCCAAGGACGGGATCAGTTGCTGGGAGTAACAATACTTTCTAGAAAAAAGTTTTTTTGAATAATAATTTGGTCACTTTGTGGACACTGCTATCTCATAATATATACAAAATATACACAGCATATTCAGTTTAAAGAAAATGAACACTTTGTAGTGTATTCTGTGAGGCATTTTGAGAGGTCTTGACGTGCTGATAAGGCGCTATATCAAACACAGGGATTATTATTATTATTGTATTTTGACATGTGTGCTTATGCCAATCTCTTCTGTGGTTAGAATCTCAATCAGGAATATAGCCTTTCCCAGATTTTGCAAAGGTTTTGACACCAAATAAGCCTTGTGCTGGTAATGATATGAGGGGAGAGCAATTTGTTAAATTGATGTGGAAACGTGTCACAGAGGATGGGAGCAGGTGGAAGGAGGAGTTGTGGAGCCAAGATGGAGAGGGAATGGTTACATTTGGGAGAGGGAAGGAACTGACTACTCAAACTCGGAAGTGTAATGTGCAATGATTTCTAGTGGGGATTCCTTCATAGAGATTCCGAGTCAGCATACCTTACCTTACACACATTACATCACGTCATACGGGAACTCCATTCCAAAAGCGGATTATATCACAGAATAATTTCCATACCTTTGTCTTGATGTTCCTATCTTTATGAAGAAATACCAATAGAAACTGCTGCATGTTGGACTCCACTGCTGTATTAATAATAATAATCTCTGCATTTTGATATAGCGTTTTTACATCTTATCGATGTCTCAAAGCGCTTCACAGAATATACTGTAAAGTGAATTGACCGTATATTTGTGGGCAAAATGCAGCAGCCAATTGCACTCAGCAGTGTTCCACAAACAGTCATGGATTGAAATGACCAATTTTTATTATTGTGGGTTCTTTTGGACGGATTATTATTTGGCATGTGGAGTAAGGAAACTTGCCCAAGGTTTAGCCCTGATCTGCCTGGATTCGAATACAAGTCTCACACTTTTAAGGCGAGTGCTTTATCCACTGAGCTACACTGAGCTATAGGAGCAGTAAAGGCCAGGTAATGATTTTACTTAGATTGAGTTTACCGAAGCCTAATGAGTAAATTAACCTATTGAAAAGAATAGCCCAGAACTTTCATTTTGGGGGCAATTCATTGTCAAATGTGCTGTGGAAACATTCTCAGACAGCGTGAATCACTTGAACCCTACTTCTGAAATTTCAGGAAGGAAGTAATCCAAGCACAAGGACACTAGATAAATGCAGATTGTTGTTGTTTCGAAAGGGATGTAAATCACACAGCCCTGAGAGAATGCTGCAAGTGACACAGTCTTTCTTATCACAATAGTGATATGCAGAAATTGCACAAACATAGCACTCCTTGGGAAAATGGCAACATAACATGCACCAGAAATAGCATCTTGTGATATAAAGGGCATTTCCTGCAGTGTCATAAGTGTTGTGGGGACAGTGATCACAATCTCATCAATCTTGTCCATCAATACAATTACATCAAATGCTGAATTTCCTAAATAACCAAATAAACATTTACTGCACATTTTTGGATCAATCTCGTCCCCCCACAAGCTCCTTGCATGGTCATATCTGCGATGATTAAATAAATACCTCATATCAACAAAATTCCATGAAGATTATTTGCACAAAAATAATGTGTTTCTTGAAGTAGGATTGTTGATAGAAAGAAAACCAACTCTATAGTTGTTAAAGGGGCATGATCTTTATACAGTTGTTGGGTTAAACGTTTCATTTATTTGAAGAACACAAAGCTTTGTGTGAACAATAAAATAATATAATCCCATTGCAGAAAACATATCACATCACCAAAATATCTCAAAGTGCTTCACAGGATATATTTGAGTACAGTTTTGAGACTGTGTATTTGAGGATGAATTTATTAACTTTACGTGCTGATACATTTTACACCCTATCACGATGTGTGGTTATTCTAGTGAATTAACAGTTCACCAAAGTTACTGCCACATAAATCATCGTGGAGTCCTGTAGCTCAGTGGTTAGAGCACTTCCCTTACAAGTGAGAGACCTGGGTTTAATTCCCGCAGGGGGAAACCTTGGGCAAATTTCCTGACTCCACGCCTAATAATAATCCACCAAAACAAACAATAATAATTTGGCCATTTCAATGCACGACTGTTTGTGAGACACTGCTGTATGCAATTGGCCACCGTGTTTCGCCCACAAAATATAGTTAATTCACTTTACAGTATATTCTGTGAAGCGCTTTGAGATGTCTAGAAAATGTGAAAAGCGCTATAGCAAATGCAAGGATTATTATTATTGTTATCAGCCACAATAACAATCGTAACAACAACAACAACTTTGATTTTTATAGTGCCCTCCACTCCGGCCAACGTCTCAGAGCACTTCACGATAACAGATCCTGGACCCACGCCAATAACATAATCATCTGAACCATATGAATTTGGCAGTTTTAGTTTTAGATTCCACTCTTGCTTATGGATCAGAAAATGATGGATTCAAGAACATGAGTTTCTTAGTCTAGGGGCTGACAATACAGTGCATTATAGCAAGCAGATTGCTCTGTTTAAAGACCAGTCATTCTATGAGTGATCAGATCAGTTTGCCTATTCAGGTGGATGTTTAATATACCATAACAGTATGTGGAAAGAGAAGGGATTTTGCCCTGGTGTGCCATCTTCTAGATTATGCCCACTGAGCCTGATCCACCGGTTTGTTACATCATGGCAGATCTTTTAATCCAATTCCCCTACATTTTCGTTATATTCCATACCTCTTTACTTGCCAAATATCCTTCTATTTCCTCCTACCACGTATTACCTGCACGATACACAGTCAATCCACCTCACTATCTCATGTGAAGCACTTTGAGATGTCTCAACAAGTGATAAAGTGCTATATTTCATATGCAAGCATTATTGTTATTATTATTATTATTAGACAGTGTCCCTTTAACC
The DNA here is from genome assembly GCA_012026655.1 of Hydrolagus affinis. Classification (NCBI taxonomy): domain Eukaryota; kingdom Metazoa; phylum Chordata; class Chondrichthyes; order Chimaeriformes; family Chimaeridae; genus Hydrolagus; species Hydrolagus affinis. The sequence goes on along the minus strand of JAAILG010005015.1, from coordinate 22,735 downwards.
AGAGAGGGTGGACACTAAAAAATAAACATCTCTGTAAATACAACTTGCAGCTCTACAGCCCTGAGCCTTGTGATATTTCCCTAATGACAAGCTCTTAATGTGGTAGGAGAAGTCACAAGGCTGCGTTCACATTCTTTTCAAATAAATATTTACTTGACATTCAGCTCCTAAGTGATCCAGTGGTCTGCCTCAATTAGAAAATTTTCTTTAAAAATATCTTTCCCGGCACGTTGTGAATGCTCCAGTTCAGAGGTGTCATTTTAGCTCCAGTTTTCCAATGTTTTGTATATTTCCACACAAAAAGCCATCTTTCCAATGCATCCTATGAACATGAACAGACTTATATCAGTTGGGTTTAGTCTCCAGCCATGACTAACACAGCTGATTTATGAGGTCTTCTGGGTTTGTTGTTCCTCAAACATGCTACTAGTTTGCTCCTCTTTGTGCTCTGCTGATTCCAGAACTTCAGCTTCAAGGTGAGAGAGAGTGACTACAATGCTATGGCGGATATGTTTTTGATTCACTAACAGCGGACAAATGAAACTCCAGGGATTTACTTTGGTCAGATGAGTGTCTGGCGCATGTGGAAACCATACTTAACTTTCCAAACCAAGCAGTGATTTTCATGCATCCCCCCTACACACGGAAATCCCAGAGAGATTGTTGGGACAGAATGCGCACTCTCTCCCTGGAGAGACGCATTCTGGTTACCTAATTCTGAAAAGTATCAGGTACAGTTGGCAAGAGCCAAGGGTTGGGGTCCCCAGAGTGTGAGTTGGAGTATTGCTGGAGTCTAACCAGCTAAAACCACGTAGCTTGCCATTGATATCGCTGTCTGGCAAGCTTTCCCGCTGCTCGTCCAACTAAGACTGTACCTGTTAAAGCTTTACCTGGAAGTACCTAGAATACTGCAGATCCTGCTGACTCAGGAACTAGACAACTGACACCTCCACAGAGGACTGGCTCAATTCCAACATTCCATTGCCAGCCACATCAGCTTGGAGCCAGTTCAGCTCCAAGGAGATCCTGCTTAGCTCCCACCCAAGCAGGGTAAGCTGTTTCACTGCTCAAAGTAACCCACTGTACCAGAGTCGCTCTGAATTTCCCCCTGCCCCTGGCTCGGCCCTGGGATCCGTTATTGTGAAGCACTCTGAAACGTCGCCTGGTGTGGAGGGCTCTATATAAATCAAACTTGTTGTTGTTTTTCACTGCTGAGATGTGCAGACGAATGGCCCTAGGGAATGTCCTTTTCAGTGTCCTGTCTCATCCAGGATAATATGGCGCCTTGGTCACCTTTCTACCCCTGCCCCTGGCTCGGTCCCGGGATCCGCTATTGTGAAGCGCTTTGAGACGCCATCTGGCATGGAGGGCGCTATATAAATCAAAGTTGTTGTTGTTGTTGTAATATCCCTGCTGTTTCTTGCCTGCCAATGATGCGATGGCTGAGATGGGAAGCTTGCTGAGTGAGATTCATGCCCCAAATGGTTCTGAGAAGGCGTCCGGCGTGAAAGGCGCTATATGAATGCAAATTGTTGTTTTATCGTGGCACACTTCATCATCATTCTATGTTTATCGTTAAAATTGAGAAACTACAGGAGGGGTAAAAGGACAGGATGATACCACAGATGATAACAGTAGGAGAGAAACAAGATAGGTCTAGAAGAAGTGGTTAGTGTACCCCAAGTTTTTGCAATAATAATGATAATAATACTTGTATTTGATATTACACCTTATCATTGTCATTGAGGTGTCTTAAAATGCTTAACAGAATATATTTGGTCAGTACCATTTTCAAATGTCATGTCTCGCTACTTCACACATTAACTTCCCCGCCATCCCTCCCCTCACACTCCCCTTCAATGTCAAAATATGATCACCTCCTCTCTTTCTAATTATCTGATCAGGTTCTTCAAATATCAGAGTTAGTAAACAAAAGTTTAACTGTAAAGTTAAGAACATTCAAATATGGCGTAAACGCCATATTCGAATACCATCAAAATCATTATCATTAACATTGTTAGAAAACAATTCATCCACAAAATACATAATTCATCTACTTTACAGTACTGTATATCCAGTGAATCGCTTTGAGACATCTCAATGTCGTGAAAAGGCACTATACCAAAAGCAAGAATTATTATTATTATCATCTTCGCCAATCGAATTCACCAAACATTGAACCCACACAAGCTAACCATTTCTACATCTTTTGCTTGGAGGAATTAAACCTAAGGTCTCTACCCCCACCCCTCAATATAAGACAATGACTTTTGTTTATAGACCTATTTTGGGGATGGGCTCAGGTATCGGAATCTGGCTTCTCTAAAGAGACATACAGAGAATATTGATTTAACAAATGAGGAGGAAGACTGTTGAGATTAAAATTGGAACTGATTCGGGCAAATTGTAGAAATAAAATGATTGGCATTGAATATATAAATAACTCCTTCACCAGTATTCCTCCCTTCATCCCTGAATAAAAGTTTATGCAATCATAGAACTTCTTCATCCCAGTCAGATTTCAATCCATCGCCCATCCCTTCTGCTCAAAATGGTTTTATTTTACTGGTAAAGAAGGATACTGTTATGTGGGAAGCAAGTTACGGTAAATTTATATGGAACCTTGGTTAGACCACACTTAGAGTATTGTGTGCAGTTCTGGTCCCCACATTATAGAAATGATATAGATCTACTGAAGAAGGTGCAAATCAGATTCACAACAATGATCCCAGAACTGAGAGGTTATACAAGTTGAAATCTTTTCTTTTGGAAAGTGAAGGGTAAGGGATGACCTGATAGAAGTCTTCAAAATTATGAAAGGTTTTGACAGGCTAGACAATGGGAAGATCAAAACCAGGGGCCATCAAATATAAAATAATCACAAATAGATCAAATAGGGAAGTTAGAAGAAATTTATTTACGCAGAGAGTGGGAATGTGGAATAAGGAGTTGTTGAGGCAAATTGAAGAGATGTATTTAAGGGGAAGCTAGATAAATACACGAGGAAAAAAGGAATAGAAGGTTATGCAGATAGGTTCAGTTGAGGAATGGACAGGAGGAGACTCATGTGGAGCATAAATGCTGGCATAGACCAGTTGGACCAAATGGTCTGTTTCTGTGCTGTATATTCTAATGCATTCTAAGTAAAGCGTATGGGAGAAAAAATGAAAACAGGATTAAAGAATCTGTCATGGTTTAAGTAGTTTGGGAATCAGGGCTGCAATTTGCTTTTATTAATTTTTTTTGTTGGTTATGATAGTTTGACTGAAGGGGGGAAATAATAAACAATATTAATAATAATCCTTCTATTTGATATGGCACTTTACAGAGTCATTGAGACGTCTCAGAGCCCTCATGATAAAGTGGATTAACTACATATTTTGTGGATGAAATGTGGCAGCCAGTTGCGCATATCAGCATCCCACAAACAGCCATGAAATGAGTGACTCATTTTATCCGGGGGATTGTTGGCCAGGAAATGGTGAGAAAATCGCTTTGCTTTTTGATTAACGCCCCGGGATCATTAATACCCAGTTAAACAGGCAGACTGGACCTCAGTTTAACGTCTCATCCGAAGGACGAAAATAGATTTCTGCCCTAGGCTACTCAATCAGTCACACATTTGAGGGAAAGACAGTATAGTACCACAATTCAGCTGCAGAACTTGCAATAAAATCCGAATACTCTCACCGCTTGGTGGACAAAAGCACAGATTATGGTAGGAGAGCAGATGTAAGGGAAAACGAATTGTTAAGTACAATTTTGTTTCCTGCCAGACAGTATCCCTGTGTAATGTGGTTTTAATTCAAATTGCGAAACTGATAGCAGCAACAGTTATTTAGTACAGGATAATGCTCTGAATTAGTTCAAAAAATTCCAATACCAGGCACCCTGTGTATAAGACTAAGTCTCCATTGTTTCAAACCATCTTTAAACTACTGATATGCTTGTTCACACTTCCATATTATGGATAATTCTCACAGAAACATGCCAATTTTGTAATTCTTACAGCATGACATAACAAAAGTGATTCTGTGGGTAGGAATGTGCAAGACGTGTGCTGGCTATTTTGAGTTTAGTAAACGATAAAGGAAGTTTTAAATGACTTGTATCAAGATAATATGGAACTCATCTGTGAAACCAGTTACAAGTTTCAGAATGCTGGTGTTTTGAGAATCAAGTGACTCACGGCAGGTCTGATACAGTATTAATATGCAATTGGTTGTATATGTGCGAATCAGGAAATTCTAAATCAGGCCACTGATTTGATTTTGCCAATGTCGATTTTGTGCTTTGCCTGTGGACACTGTACAAACCTAAGCAAAGTAAAAATGTAAAGTTAAAAGGCCATTCTAACAGCTGGCAATCAAAGGAATCTCCCTTGTTTGCTAACATTGGGGGGAAAAAAAGCTATCTTAAAACCTACAAAGGGGGGCTGTATTGAGACCGAGTGAGGACTCAAACCCACACAAACAGTTCAGCTCCATGGAGACCTCCAAGCGAGGTCTTGAAGCTGAAATGGTTCCAAAGTGACATGTTTGGTAACAGAATCGAGCCAGCCCTTTGTGGCAGTCTCAGTAGCCTGATTCTTTGGGCAGGTGGATCCAGGTATTTCAGGTGACAGTACAATCAGCCTGGATCATTGACAGGACCTGGAAGGGCAGACAAGTTACTGGGGGCAGGGAATAATCCCACTGAGCACCTGTTAACTTTGTAAGACAAAGCTCTAACGGGTAGAGTGAGCACAAATATCTTAAACTATCACGTTTAGGCTCAGTTACGCCAACGCCCTGCATGTCGGTCTTCCCAGCTCCTCCCTCCATAGGCTGCAGATCATCCAGAACTCTGCAGCCTCTGTCCTCTACCACAGCGGTTCTGAACCCTGGGTACATGTACCCCAGGGGATACAAAATTACTTTCACGGGGTACAGGTGGTGGTACATTGATTTATTTAGCTCTTGTATTTAGCATTTTATAGCCTTCCAAATTGTACATTTAATTGTTATTCCCTTTGTTTTGTATGTGATATTTTGTTATATAAGAAAAGCTTGGTCATAAAATGCAAGTGGAATGAGGGGGGTGGAGTGCATGTGTGTATGTGGTTGGGTGGGGGTACATGATAATGTTGAAAATTAACAAGGGGTACATTACTGAAAAAGGTTGAGAACCACTGTTCTACCACAACAAGCTCCATGAACCCATCTTTCCCAACTCCATTGGCTCCCTATCACCCAGAGGATTCAATTCAAGATCCTGGTCCTCACCTTTAAAGCCCTCCATGGCCTTGCCCCACTCTATCTCTGCGACCTCTTAACCCTACCAACCTGGCTGCTCCCTCCACTCAGTGGGCTCTGGCCTGCTCCATGTCCCCTGACCCACTCGCCCCACTATTGGCAGGCGAGCCTTCAGCCACACTGCCCCCAACCTCTGGAATTCCATCCCCCAATCCCTCAGCCTTGCCCCTTCCTAGCTTCCTTCAAGTCCTGCCTCAAGACCCTCCACCTCGACAGTCCCATCGGTCATCCCTACCCTACCCTTTCTGTCCACCCTACCCTTTCCGTCCACCCTCCCCGATCCTGACCCCAGCTTGGGTCTGAAACATTGACTGTCCAGAGCCTTGGGACATCCTCCCTATTTGAAAGGAGCTATACAAATGTAATTTTGTTGTTGTTAAACAGCATCCTAGCTGGACTGCCAAAGATTGGCAGACAGTGATATCAATGGCAAGCTATGCCGTTTTAGCTGGTCAGCTTCCAGCAGTTACCCCAAGGCACACTCTGGGTTGTCCAAGCCTTGGCTATTGCCAACCATTGCCTTATACTTTCCAGATTTAAGTAAGCAGGATGCTTCCCTCCAGGGAGAGAGTGCACATTCCATTCCAACAAGCTAACCCTGGGATTTCCATGTGTATGCATGAAAACCTCAGTTTGGTATGGATACTCCGAAGCATGATTATGGATTTCCGCATGTGTCTGGGTTGTATTCAGTCCCGATCTAGTCCAATGTCTCTGAGGAGATATGACCCGTATATGGCTCTGAAGGGATATGCCTCCCACTGTGCTGGCTCAAAGCTCTAAAGGACAGGGCAGTCCTAGCCGTCAAGGGTACTGTTCTGTACCACTACCCATTTTATTGGATTGTGTCCATTTGGACATCAGACGAGGACAGGATCTGGCTTGACTGCAATGTTCCTTCAGTCAAATAGTCTGCCAACATTCACTGTCTCTGGCTGCCTTTGTTTGTCAACCACTGAGATGCAAAGATGTTATTTGCATGAAATTAGCCAGTGCCAGAAGTTAGGAATCTCATGTGATCTTTCATTTAACTGTTAGCATCTGATCCCATTCCAGGCTTGTTATCAAACACTTGGAATCACTCAATAATGAGTTCTAAAACCTTATTTGGATCAGCAACTACAACTGTACTGTGTACCATGCTTGTCTGGCTGGTTTCCAGACAAGTCTTTAATCAAGTTTTATTGAAGTGTAAGTGGAAAAGGTTCTTACTCTGAGCCTCACACTTCTAGGCTCTGCAAGCATATCACCCTCCCGTTCTCACACGCTCCACTGACACATCTCACATTTAAATCCCTCCTTTGCCTTGTTCAACAACAACAACCACAACAAAATTACATTTATAGAGCGCCTTTCACGTCGGGAGGATGTCCCAAGGTGCAGAACAGTCAGGTTGGGACCCGAGCACGGGAGAGGGGCAGGGTAGGGAGGAGGGGAGGGGAGGGAGAGAGTTAGGAGTGGAGGGAGAGAGTTGGAAAGGGAGAGAGTTGGAAGGCATGATCAAAGAGGATCTTGAGACCGGCCTTGAAGGAGGCAAGGGAGGAAGTGAGGTGAAGCGACTGGGGGAAGGAGTTCCAGAGTGTGGGGGCAGAAAGGCTGAAAGCCCGTCCACCAATGGTAGGGCGGGTGGGCAGGGGATATGGAGCAGGCCGGAGCCCGATGAATGGAGGGCTGCTCCTTAGTTAGCTAACACCAGGTGTGCCATGTACCCTGTCTAATCTGACATTCTTCTCCACCCTCTGAAATTCCATTTGGGATTTCTTCTGCCTCTCCTTCACCTTCTTCACCTCTAAAGCCTTTAAAAAAAATCTGTCCCACTCTCATCAGCTCTTAACTACAAGAATCTTGAACTGTGATGGGAAGGCAATGGAGACAGGCGGGGTAGGAGTGATACAGTTATGGAGCCTACTGCGGGAGAGGACACAGGCTGCAGAGTTCTGGATGATCTGCAGCCTGTAGAGGGAGGAGTTGGGGAGGCCTAAAAGCAAGGAGTTTGCATAGTCAAGCTTGAATGCTGGTACTATATAAGAGTTTGGGGGCTGGCAGTGTGACACAGTGGCAGAGCTGGTCAATGTTGCAGAGGTGGGGGAGGCAGAACGGATCATGACACAGATGTGTGGTAATCAATTGTTGTCAATAGTGACAGAGACTGATTCTGAGTTGGGATGTGGAACCATAAGCATGGTCAAAAAGAAAATTTTTTAGGCGGGGCTTGAAAAAGGGGAGAGAGGGGGCAAGGTGGAGGGATTGAGGGAGAGTGTTCCAGAGCTTTGGGTAGTAGTGGCTGAGAGCACGACCTACAATGGTAGAGCGGGGGGTTCGAGGGACAAGCAGGAGGCTGGTGCCAGTCGTGGAGGCTCTGGGTGGTGGATTGAGGAGTGAGGAGGTTGGAGAGGTTGGGAGGTGCCACGGAATGAATGGACTTGAACATAAGTGTGAGGATCTTGAAGTAGATCCATTCAGTGATGGGGAACCAGTGGAGCCTGGCCATAACTGGTTGAGATGTGGGCACGGAGTTTGGTCCAAGTATGAATGAAGGCATCAAAGAGCTAGATTTTGAATAGTGGAGCTGGGGAGACTGGTGAGGAGTGTGTTTGAGTAATCCAGGTGCCAGGTAACAAATGCATGTACAAGGGTTTCAGCTGCATTTGGGGTAAAGTACTGTTGGAAACGGCCAATGTGGTGGAGGAAGCTAGTCTTGGTCAAGGCTTGGATGTGGGGGAGGGAGTTCAGCCAGGGATCAAACCAAATTAACTCATCATCACCCATTGGAACTCCCTCCCACAATCCTCCTGGATTGTGAACTGGTTTGATGAGTCTGAGGGAAATCCCAGGGAGGTTCAGATCTGCAGGGGTGAGGACATTGATGGGCATCAAACAACAACAAGAACAACAACAGAATTACATTTGTATAGCACCTTTCACATCACAAAGTCATCCCAAGGCACTGGACAGACAATATTTTGATCCGAGCTAGGGGTAGGGATTGTGGAGGATGAAGGGCAGGGGGAAAGGCAGTTGATTGAAAACACGGTTGAACAGGTGGGCCTTGAGGTGGGTCTTGAAGGAGGCAAGTGAAGGGATGAGGCAGATGGACTGCGTGATCGAGTTCCAGAGGGTGGTGGCAAAGTGGCTGAAGGCCTGCATATGAATGGTGGGGCAGGTGAAGTGGGAGAACGTGAAACAGGCTGCAGTACTTGGAGCAGACGGAGCGGGCAGGTTGCTAGCAGGTTAGGAGGTTGCAGGGGTGGGTGGGTGGATGGGGGGGAGCAAGGCCTTAGAGGGCCTCGAGAATAGTATAGTTTCCATCTCTGCATATTCAGGAAGTTTGCACTCATTAAGGCCCTGAGGTCTGCCAGACAAGCTGATAGAACGCAGGCGAACCTGGAGTCGATGCTGGAGGAGTTAAAGTAGATTTGTGAGCCATCCACATACATGTGGAAGTTGACTCTGTGTCTACAGATGACATTGACATTGGCAAGAGAGAGCATCAAGAGAGATGAGGAATAGAAGGGAGCCAATGTTGGAACCCTGGGGTACCTCACAGGTGACCGGGCGGGGGCAGGAGGAGAAACGATTTGCCAAGATGAAGAGGAAGGAGTTGGCTAAGTATGACTTAAACCATATGAGTGCGATCCCACTACAACAACAACAAAATTACATTTATAGAGTGCCTTTCATGTCGGGAGGACATCCCAAGGCGCTGAGGTGGATAAGGCTTCATTAGAAGGTGGATGACGCTTCGGCAGAATTGGAACATGTTGGGAGGGAGAGGTTTTTAAGGACTAACAGAGAAATGGGAGGCAGGGCAACGACGACAAAGGAGAAAATGTGATAGAAGACAGGGGATGATGGGTTAAAGAGGTGTTAAAAATGCAAAACAAAGGGCGGGGGGGGGGGGGGGGG
>JAAILG010005015.1:0-13435 GCA_012026655.1 Hydrolagus affinis | reverse complement strand
ATTGGAAAGGGTGTGTCTGGGACTCAGATGATTATCAAATAGTCGCAGAGGTGAGTAGGGGTTAGGTGACCTGTTACTGTCTAAAATTGTTGAAATTAATATTGAGGTCAGTGGGCTCTAAGGTCACTACCTGCCTTTACCCCTCTCTGTTAGACCTTAAAATCCTTTCCTTTCCAACATGCCTCAGTTGTGACGAAGGGTCATGGACCCAAAACATTGACTCACTTTCCTTTCTCCGTAGATGCTGCCTGACCTGCTGAGTGTTCCCAGTGACTTCTGTTTGTGTTTCAGATTTCCAGCCTCTGCAATATTTTGCTTTTTGTTTCTATCAATGATGCATCATCCAGTCAAGGTAACCTACTCTAAAAACCGAGTAACTTTAAGGGAACCATACATGGAAGCTTCAAAAGCTTGTCACCATGAAACAAAAATAATGTTGTCTCTTAAGATTGAGGTAAGACCTGTTTGGATGCATGTGCTATATTTAGCTGGTTGAACTTACAAGTAAGCAAAAATTTGTGCTGGATGTTTTTTTTTGCAGTAAACAGCAGGCTTACATAAGATTCATCACCACAAAAATTTAGGTTTTTGGGACCCTAGAGGTTAACCAAAATGAATAATAATAATCCTTGTATTTGATATAATGGTTTTCACATCTTCTAGATGTCGTAAAGCCCTTCACAGAATATACTATAACGTGGATTGTTTGTATATTTGTAGGTGAAATGCAGCAGTCAATTGCGCACAGAAGGAACTTTTAAAGGACAGTAAGGATAAACACAATAATAATAATAATCCTTGCATTTGATATAGCGCTTTTCATGTCTTCTAGATATCTCAAAACAATTCACAGAATATGCCGCAAAGTGAACTGACTGTATATTTGTGGGTGAAACGTGGCAGTCAATTGCACACAAGAACTATATGTTCTCATTTTCCTAACATTTGTTCCCCAATTTACCATTAAAAATGCACCATTAAAAAAATTAATTGCTTTTTCTTCATTTTTGCAACAACTATAAAAAAAATGGGATCTAAAATATATATTTGCTGCACACAAATGCTTTTTGTTCATTGCTTCCTCTGATCCATACAATATAATTCTAGGGTACACCACAGTGAACACAATTACTCAATAAATTATCCAGACACCCACCTTACCAAATACATTATTTTGCTCTTCATGCTTTGATCATTGGCTTCTCTGGGTTGATACTCGTATTTAGATCTAAAACTGCATTGCATTTGCTACAGATAAATGATTACTGGGGATTATTGAAATAAGGAAGCTCACCTTGTGCCAAGTGGGCCTGAGTCCACATCACAAGGACTCACGATTCAGCACTAAGTGCCAATAAATTGGCTGACTCAAAACCTATGCAATCCCCAGTACAGTATTTGAGAATATCAGTTGCATAAAGTGGAACAAGTCCTACTTATGCCTTTCACGTTGGGAGGACATCCCAAGGAGCTGGACAATCACTGCTTCAGACCTGAGCTGGCAGTCAGGAATGGGAAGGGTGTGTAGAGCAAGTGGGGAAACACGGTGGTCAAAGGCATGGTCAAAGAGAAGGGGTCTTGATATGAGTCTTGAAGTGGCAAGCACGTAATGAGGTGAAGGGACTGTGGGATGGAGTTCTAGAGGCCTATCCAGCAATGGTAGGGCAGATGAGGCAGGGGAAGTCAAGCAGGCTGGAGCCGACTGAGCTGAGGTAGCGGGCAGGTTGGTAGGGTGTTAGAGGTCACAGAGGTAGTGGGGAGCAAGACTGTGGAAGGCTTTGAAGTGAGGACCAGGATCTTCAACTATGTGTTCACCCACAAATATACAAACAACCAGTGGAGTCGGGCGAGGGTGGGGTTGCAGGAGAGGACACTGGCTGCAGTGTTCTGGTTGATGAAGGGAGGAATTAGAGACTGACAAGCATGAGTTTACACAGTCAACAACAACAACTTCGATTTATATGGCGCCCTCCACGCCGGATGGAGTCTCAGAGCGATTCAAGGTTTGTAATGGTTCTGAGACCATTTAAGATGCAACTATATAATATTAAATGTTTAGTTAATTTATATATTAAATATATGTAACTCCAAAACTATCATCAATAATAAATGTTAAGTAGCTCTCTCGTCAAGCCTGGATGTTATGAACCAGTATCAGGGTTTCTGCGGCCTGCGCTGTGAGACAGTGGCAGATCTGGGCAAAGTTCCAGAGGTGGGGGCAGGCAGAGCAGGGATGTGGGGTAGAAAGGATGGTTGAGGTTCAAACAACATACAAAGGTTATGGACTGGCTTAATGAGATGGAGTGTGTATCCATGGATGTTGATGTTGTCAACATCTGAGTTGCGGAGATGGTCCAATCAGGAGAGCTCGGTCTCTTTGACGTTCAACTGAAGAACGTTAGCTCTCATCCAGGACTTGATGTCTGACTGGCATTCTGTCAAAACAGCAGTGATTCTGGAGTAAAGCGTGGAGGCAAAGAGATAGAATTGGGTGTCATCCATGTATACATGGAAGTTGACCCCATGTCTGCGGGTGATGTCACCAAGGGGGAGCATGTAGATGATGAAGAGGAGGGTACTAAGGATAGAGCCCCGAGGAACTCTGTACGAGACGGTGCAGGGGCTGGAGGAGAAACTGTGGAGATGAAGTAGATGCGGTGTGAAACATACGATCTGAACCATTCAAGGACAGAACCATGAATGTTGAGGTGAGAGGAGTGGTGGTGGAGGAGGATAGAGTGGTCAAAGGCAGCAGAGAGGTCAAAGAGGACAAGGAGGCAGAAGGATCCTGGTTGACGATGGACAAAACATAATTTGTCAGTTTGACCAACACAGTTCAGCATGAAATGTATGAGACATTGCCACCACCTTCCTGTCTGCAGCTCAGCCACACATCCCTTCCCACTGAGCAATGGTTCCTCCCGTTGGAGTGCAGAATTTAAGCAGCAGCTTAAATCCCAAGATGGATTCCAAATGCTGGATGTATGAACGTGTGTTCATGAACTTGAACTCCAGATAATGGCTCCCGGCCCCTGTCGTCCCCAAGTCCTAGAGTTTCTTCATCAGCTATCTGGTGGACATCGCCTTCAGTGTTGTGGGCAGACCTTTACAGGACAGCTTGTGTTTGCATGACAGCAAATATCCCTGGGAAGGGAGGGGGATATTGAAGAGGAATATTCAATCAGAAGACTGAGTCCTGTTACAAAAATATACACGAACCAAGACATAAGTGGAGTGCTACTCAACATTTATTATTGATGATAATTTTGGTTGTTTTGGAGTTACATATATGTAATATATAAATTAACTAAACATTTAATATTATATAGGTACAGTACATCTTAAATGGTCTCAGAACTATTACAAACCTTGAAACCAAAATTTGTCATTTGACCCAGTGTCCTCACTGGCCTCCAGTGTCATGTCTTTGCAGTCTGTTTGCAATCAGTTCAGTCGTTATGATTTATATGGAAGCTTGTTAAGCCTAGCCCCATGTGTTACTTGCTTGCATTGCCTTGAATTCTGCTGTGAGGCCAATACATACCATCTGATGCTCTGCTGATATCTTACTTTGTGCTTTTATCATTCGTACCCAGGTTACGACTTGGCACCTTACCATCTGCTTCTCCTGCAAATGATATTCAGGGCTTGTCTGGCACTATGCCGGTTGCTCAGTTAGCATCTTCCCAGTGCTTGTTTAGCCTTGTACCTTACTGCTCCGGTCCTTGGAAATTATGCCAGCTATTTGCCCAGTACTATTTCAGTGCCCCCTTGATTAATTGGGAGACTATGTGCTCTTGTAATTATTTTCATTGTTTTTCTTCAATATTTAGACCATGAGATTTAAACTACAGGTTGGGCTAATAGACGACCTATGGGCTAATTATATTCAAATGAAGGTAGGAGCGAGTTATGAGCTACCAATGCAAACATTTATAGGTGATAGTTCATTAGCACATTCCACTGTTGGATCCCATTATGTCTTTTCAGTACAAATCATTGAAAATGTTATTTTATTGTGTTGTTCACCTTATCCTGAAGGACACCAAATCTTGTTGTCTCCAAGAATAATTAGACCTTAATCCAGATAAGACTATATGCCATTAAGTGTTATAGTACACTCACAAATCAAATACAGTGCAAACACATATGACCTTGATATCAGGCTAGTACAGCATAGCTTTATATAGTTCAGAAGATGGCTGCACAGCCCCAAGAAAACTAACTGGAATAGAAATATTAATAATAATCCTCGCATTTCACATAAAGCCTTTCACTGCCAAATATCTCAAACAGCAGTTTATGCAAAGTGTAATGATTGTGTATTTGTAGGCAAATAGGGCACAGTCTTTATGTACACCAATGTCCATAAATAGCCAGAAGTAAGTGATCAATATTTTTTCTCTGAGGTTTCCCTGGTAGGACACTGGGAGAAATCCCTTCTTTTTAGAATAGTGTCATGGGATGTTTGACATCCACTTGAACAGGCAGACTGGACCTCGTTTTAACAACATATCTGACAATCCAGCACTCCTCCAGCCTTGCATCAGCCTAGACTATGAACTCAAAATCCTCGAGCAGGACTCAAACAATTTTTTAATTCAGAAATGACAGTTCTACCAAATGAGTCAGGCTGACATTGCAAATAACTGAGGAAATCATGCTGTTTCCTCTTTTCTCTCTGAGATTTATTTTCCAAGCAAAGTTGAGTCATTGGTTAGAGTTGAGGACACAGTTTGCCTGGACTGCATGATAACCCATTTTAAAACTTGGAACTAAATTTGTCTTGGAGATTTGAAAACAGTCTAGTTGCTGATTCCTCTTTTAGGGTTGCAACTGCAGTGCACATTAATTAGCCAAGGGGATGGGGAGTAAAATGTTTCCAATACTGTACCTCCGTCAATACTTTGACACAACACAATGTAGCTTGAGGTGCCTCAATCTAGTATTTTCTTTCTTTTCCTGCAGAGATTTGCTTCCTCTCAGTTTGGCACCTCTACCAGCTGTCCTGAGAATTAAACCCAGTCTGACAACAAAATCTGTATTCTATCACTCTTTGTCCCCTTGGTATGGGGTATGGACAACAACTCCCTGTGTCCCTACAGTCCCCCTAAAATAGTGTTCTAAAGCAAAAGACTAGATTCAATCTTCCACTGTGCTCAGGTTAACAATTGTCAAATTCATGGAGATACAGTATTATGCTATAAATTAGCCCACCAAAGAAACAATTCCAGCTTGCCAGAAATTAATTTAACTTGTGACCTTTAACAGTCGTTAAAGATGCAACACCTTCCTTTCCAACACCTTCTCCACATTGGAATTGAACCAGTATCACACAGATACATTCACTAAATGGGTGATGCATTCTAAAAAGTTTATCAACAATGAAACATATCAAAATGAATCCCCTCACTTGCTGAAATGCTTTACGATCAATAAACTCTAAATAACTGTGACTAGGAATTTTACTAACAGCTTTGTATCCGTGTGTCCATATTGCCAACTTGGTTATCCAACTGAAGAAACATTGAACAGTTTTTTTTTTAGATCATATTTCTCAGTAGCAGCTATAATTTCTGATGGGTCACTGCACAAACAAAAATATCTTTGACAATATCCCGATGGTATTCTCCAGAAGTAGATTTGGAATTGGGTGCGATAGCTCAAATAAAAATAACTGCCAACCTGTTTTCCTGATTTGGGAATTAGGGCAATTCTGTTCTGAACGTATTTCTCCTCAGCAGTGACGGTACCTGTTGAGAATCCCTGCTATGAGCACCAGGTGCTATTTATTTGTTAGGGATACTGCTAGACATAAAACTTGTAGTGGAATTATTTTAGTGTCAAGTAACCCTTTATGTTACCCACATGGAATAATGATTTTTTTTAAACAACGTCTGTCGCTGTGTTTTTGTTACCAAATCTTTTTTACCTCTGCTGATACCTAAAGAATAACGTTTCTCAAAGGCTGGGGGTGACTTCTAATGTTAATAGGTCTCACAGCTGTCTAACAACAAAACTCAACCTGCAATTGTTTACAAAGTGAAATTGCAAACTTTAGTGCAATAACTTAAACTGTACTTCTAGACTATCTCACCAATGAGACTTGCCTAAGGCAGAAGATCACAAGAGAGGTATGGGTAAAGATCCCATAGCTCATCTTTAAAGCATAGCAGTGTATTTGAATTCCAGCTACCTTGCTGAAGAGATAGGGCTCAGGTTTGCAGGCCAATTCTGAATTTCGCATCCAAGAGGATGCCAAGTGAAAGCCCCAAAATTCTTGTAATCTTAGCCTTAAGTTCATAAAATTTGATTGAGCAAAATGTTGTCCAAATCAATTGCAAGGATTATTATTGTTATCTAAACTAATAAAACAATGTGTGTGTGTGTGTGTGATCTCATTAACAGATTGACATAGAGACATCATTTATACTTCATCGGAAAAGTCTTGCATCTAGGAGTGTCATGTGCATATTTATTTTCAGGGACCTCCTATCCTTCAATGACCTATAACCTAAACAAGCTCATCAAACATGTATGGCAAACAAGCTCATCACGCCAGGTATAGACCCGGTGGGATGAGCTTATAGACTGCGTCTACTCCCAGGGCCGCTGTAGCACAAAGACAAGCGGCGGGAACTAGATGGCTGTGGTGAGATGGCTTTTCCTGCTGCTCCTGGGCGGCGCCATGTTGGAACTGGCTGTTAAGGCCGTGGTTTTTTTTGGCTTCCTCCACATTGCGGCCTAACAGCCACTAGCCCGGGAGATGAAGCCTGGGACATGAGTCGGAACCTCAACTGGCATTTAGCACCTTACCCTCTGACATTTAGCCCCTCCCTCTGGAGCCTAGACCTTCCCGCTTTGGAGCTTAGCTCCTCCCCAATGAAGTCCAGCTCTTTCTCCTCTTGGGGTAACCCCTACCCCTGGATTTTACCCCTTCCCCATCTGGAGTTTAGCCTCTTCCTCACCCATTCCCTCCTTCTCCCCTCCAGAGGATCCAACAGACGACCAAATTGAAATCCCCAAAGGTTGTTGGTCTATTGTACAAGGTATAGCAGAGCTCAAAACCAAAGTTTTCCTGAACCTTAGCCATAACTACACAAATCTACATTCCATATTGGGTCATGGTCTCTCGCCGTTCCCTCTTTGAACCTCTATAATCCAGTTTCCTTGCTGCCCATAGCACAGATACACCCCTGGTCAGAGTCTCTAATGACATTTTAAACATCTGTGATCAGGGCTCTCCCTACATCCTTGTCTCCTTGACCTCTTTGCGCCTTCGACACTGTCGAACACTCCATCCTCCTGCACTGCCTCTCCTCCCAGCTCAATCTTCATGTATCTGCCCTTGCCTGATTCGGCTCTTACCTTTCTCACTGTCTCCACTTTGTCGCCACGAATGGCTTCTCCTCCAGCTTCCGCACTGTCACCTGTGGCATCCCCCAGGGCTCCATCCTTGACCCCCTACATTTCAATATTTGCATGCTCCTCCTGGACATCATCCAGACATGGGGTCAACTTCCACATGTATGCAGATGACACGCAAGTCTATCTTTCTGGCTCTACCCTCGATTCCAGGACCACCGTTGTCCTTATAGACTGCCAGACATCAAGTCCTGGATGAGAGCTAACTTTCTACAGTTGAATGTCAACAAGACCGTGGCCCTCCCAGCTCACGTCAGCACCTACTGGCAGCATCAACCTCCATGATTGCATCCTCCACCTCACCAAGCCAGTCAGGAACATAGGTGTCTTGTTTTTAACTGCCTTTCTTCCCCCACAACAAAGTCATGATGCACACTGCCTTTCCTCAACTCCGACTCTGTCAACACCTCACCACCCCCAGGCTGCTGAAATCCTCATTCATGCTTTCATCACATCCAGGCTCAACTACGCAAATACCCAGCTTGTCGGCTTTCCTAATTTCTCCCTCCATAGGCTGCAGATCATCCAGTACTCCGTGGCCCGTGGCCTGTACCACTCCAAGCTCCGTGACCCCATCTCCTCCATTCTCGCCCAACCATTGGCTCTCCCTCACCCAGAGGATTCAATTCAAGATTCTGATCTTCATCCTCAAAGCCCTCCATGGCCTCGACCCACCCTGCCTTTGCAACCACCTAATCCCTTACCAACCTGCCTGCTCCCTCCGCTCAGCAGGCTCCAGCCTGCTCCAAGTCCTCCGACCCACTCCACCACCGCTGGGCGAGCCTTCAGCCACTCCGCCCCTAACCTCTGGAATTCCATCCCACAGTGCCTCCTTAGTCTCCTTCAAGTTCTACCTCAAGACCCTCCACGATCCCGAACCCAGCTTGGGTCTGAAACATTGACTGTCCAGTGCCTTGGGACGTCCTGATGATGTGAAACAACAACAAAATTACATTTATAGAGGGCCTTTCACGTCGGGAGAATGTCCCAAAGTGCTGAACAATCAGGTTGGAACCTGAGTGGGGTGGGGGGTGGGGGGAAAGGGTCGGGGTAGGGGTAAGGGGAAGGAGAGTAGGAGAGGTGGAAGAATTACAACAACAACAACAAAAGCTTCGATTTATATAGCGCCCTCCACGCCGGACGGCATCTCTGAGTGCTTGTTAGAGTTAGGAGGGGAGGAGAAGGCACAGTCGAAGAGGAAGGTCTTGAGGCCACCTTGAAGGAGGAAAGAGAGGAAGTGAGGCGAAGGGATTGCGGGATGGAGTTCCACATTGTGGGAGCAGAGAGGTAATTTTACAAAGGTTAATTTTACCCTATACAAAGGTAATTTTCTTGTCCTTTTGTTTTGTTCTTGTTGGATCCTTTGGTTGCAAGCTTAGCTACAATGGGTCAGTACAGCTAGTATTATTATAAAGCAAGTGGCTTATCTGTCTTCTCAAACGGTACTGGAGGATTAAAGAAAAGGAGACAGCGGTAGGACACTTTAATGAGGCCATTTAATGAGTCTATTTGTTGGCACCAGGCATTGTACCTCCAAAACAAATCTTCCACACATTAAGATGTATAGAAACCTCCACACTTTGTAAAGCATTTTAGAAAAACAATTGACTCCTTTTTTTAAAAAAAACTCCCATTTAATCTAAACATTTCCCAAATTCTATTGCGCTAAACTATGTTTTGTAGAAAAATCCACATTAACAATGAGTACATTGTACAATGTATAGTGTTCTCCATTTTCACTGATGCTGTTTTAGTTTATGTTATTTTGTTGCATAATTTCTTTGAAATGAAGACTGGGAATGGAGTAGCCTTACGAAATATAGCTTAACTAAAGCGTTCATCATACTGTACTTTTATCAGCCTGTCTCAGTTGGTTGGACCCTTAATCGGATTCCTGTCTGTCTAGCTCCTTGGGACGTTCTCCTGACGTGAAAGGCATAATAAAAATGTAACTTGCTTTTCCTTAGTCAGAAGTTTATGGGACGTCGCGAATTGGAACTCCTATTTCTCCAGGAAGTGCTAGGGATGTGATGCATTGTTTGAATATATCCTTTGGATGGGTCTTGAAACTAAGGTTCCCATCTGCCTCTTTGGGTGGATGTTAAAGACCCCATCCCAATATTTGAAAAGAGACCTGAATATCTCCTGCCAAAAATCCCAGCCAAAAATCACTCACATAAAATTCATCAGTCACTTAATGGCTCTTGGTCGGACGTTGCCGTGTGCAATTTGTCCGTTGTGTTCTTCCATAACTTACTCAGTCACCACACTTTACAGTGAATCCTATCAACCACTTTGACACTCTCCTGATGTCTATGTTAAACATAAGCACTTTAGGACGTTCTCCCCACGTGAAAGGCGCTCTATAAATGTAATTTTGTTGTTGTTGTAAAGATTATTATTATTATTATTGCCTCATAGGAATATAGAAAGAAAAAGATTAATTTGAGTCCTTCTGGTCAGTCTCTCAAAGCCTACATTAACCATCCAAAGTGATACAGTGCATTGTTGGAGGTGCTGTCCTTTGGATGAGACATTGAACTGAGGTCCCATCTGTCTGTTCAGGTGGATGTTAAATATCCCATAGGAATATTCAAAAAGAGAATGGCATTTCTTCTGGTATCCTAGTCAACAATTCATCAAATAAAGGACAAAGGGACAAAGGGTCTGATGAAGGGTCATGGACCCGAAACATTGACTCACTTTTCCTTTCTCCATAGATGTTGCCTGACCTGTTTAGTGTTCCCAGCAATTTCTATTTTTGTTTTACAATTCCTTAAATAAAATTGGGCACTCGTTTCATGATTGTTGTAGGGCATTGCCGTGTGCAATTGTACTTGTGTTTGCCAGAAACGCAGTCACTTCATTTCACAGTATATGCTATGAAGTGCTTTGAGAGATCCTTCTGACATAAGGAGCTCTACCGAATGCAAAGATTGATCTTATCCTTCCAGAATACCCTCCCTACCGTCCTCCCATCACAGCATAGAGATGTTTTTTTGAAATGATTCTGGTGTGCAAAGCCCCTTTTCCTGGTAGAATATTCAGCTGTTATTTACTTTCTCAGTAGAGAAATATTGCCTGGTTCTTTCCTGAAATTGCATGTTTCAACCCTAAAACCTGTGATGTCTTTGGCACTGGGATGCTACATAAATGCAAGTTGTTGTCCCAGTCTATTAAAATGTAACATTCTGGCTTTACTCTCAGCTCCATCTTATAATTAGGTCCTCTAGGAGATATCTTTCAAGACCAAAGAGCTGGAGAAATCATTATCCATGAATCATTGAATAAATAGAGATAGAAACATAGCATTAAATAGTTAGTGCTGAAGAAGCAGGATAAAAAAAATCAATTCATCATATAATAGTAAGTAAACTAGACTCAGGAAAAGGCCTTGGGCCTAGAAATAACACAGGTAAATTTCCTTCAGTAATCAATATTGCTCTATAATTGCAGACCTAGCAAGTGACTCCTTAAAAGTCCTCCCTCATGTTAGTTTAAAGAGACTTATTTTGATGCATGCTATGCTTAAAAATAAGCATAGTTCCAAATGTTTGATTTGACTGTGTACACGGAACACAGAATGTTAAAATGAGATGAAGATTGGACATTGTAAAAATGGTTTATCCTCAGAGTGGTAGATATATGAACAGAAAACTAGCAAATCAGTTGGTTCCCTGGTAACTAACTTTTTCAAAAAAGAATTGGAGAAATCTCTGATGTATACGATGGTAGGCATGGATACAATATGATGTATATAAGGGACGTTAAATCGGGAAGGTGTCTCAAAGCACTTTATCATTGCTTGCTGGTCCCCGAGCTATGGGGGGGAATGACCGAAAGCACAGTTAAAGGAGTGGCTGGTTGCTGGTATGATGTATATGGATGAAATAGGTCAGGGTTGAGTAGAAAAGAGGTGAGAAATGGATGTTATCAACGTTTTGCTTGATAGATTTTATGGGTTAGAAATGTCTGTGCCAAGCTTCCCTTAGGAGATTGAAGACAGATGGCGTGTAAAATAGGATGGGATATGTAGGTATAACTGGGTTGAGGGAGTGCAGGAGAGTATCAGAGAGATTAGTTAGGAAGCATGATTAAATTAAGAGTCTTTCAATTTCTTATTTTATTGTTCCCTTATATTCTAAATGTGTTTCGAACCTTTGTTATTCCTACGTATAACAATTCCTTTGTTATACATTTCCACAGTGTTCACATCAACGAAGGGGAACTAGAGGTATGGAAGACCATGTTAAAAAGATAAACAAAAGAACTGAACCTTAATAGTTTACAGTTAAACTCAATGTCTGCCAAATATTCTGAACAATAACCCTCTGTATTGTGGAAAAATAGAGGTAATAACACATGGAATTTCCTCCTGGAAAAAGATCTAATTTTCCTTTGAGTAATATATTCTGCAATGACATCCCACGCTGTGCAATTTACCAGAGCTTTTTGACTTACAAATAAAACATATTTAGTATTTTGTTTTATGAGCAAAATTCTCTGGAGAGTCTTGCTCCATACTCCAATTATCTCCTGCCCACCCATCCTCTTCTGAATCCCACGTCCTCCTCCGCACTAGCTACCGCACACCAGTTTGCTCCATCCTTCAAAGCACCCAATCCCCCATTAGATTGGCTTCAAAATCCTCAGGGGATCCTTCCAAGATTCCCTGCTCCAGTACAGACATACTATTGTATCTTGACCCATTAGTCTTCCCACCAGTGGCCATGCTTCCAACCACAAGTCATATGGATTCCTGTACCTTATTGGTTAGAGCACTCGCCTCACAAATTAAAGGACCCAGGTTTGATTCTGAGGTGGGGTGAAACTTTGTTTCCTTACTCTACACATCTCTTCTTACATAGCAGTAAGTAGGGGGTAATAATTCCTTCAAAAAAAATTGGTCACTCACTCCATGACTGTTTGTGGGACACTGCTGCGTGCAATTGGCTACCACGTTTCACCCACAAAACATACAGTCAATTCACTTTACAGTATATTCCATGAAGCGCTTTGAGATGTCTTGAAGACGTGAGAAGGCGCTATATCAAATGCAAGGATTATTATTATTATTATTACTCTTGGACCGGGTGGGAACATGCAATACAAAACTCACAGTCACAAAGCTATCTATCTTATCCCTTAATAATGGAATCCTTCAATTACCATTCTTGCATTCTCTCATCCCACCCCCCCACCCCCACCCCACCACCACGTCCCATGCATAACCTTTTTGCCCCAGAGAGCCATTGTGTTGCTCAGGGCTATTGCTCATGAATCTGTTTGAGACATTCAGGCTCACAGAGAGATTGGTTCCTCTTTTTTTTAAAACCACCTTGGAACTTGTTGCTGTGAGTTGACTGTTTATGCCCCAGGACCCTGAAATGAATGTGTTTTTCAAAAGGTATTAATTATCAGTAACAATAGTGTGCGTGCTAGAGGGTGGAGCACGTAGGCTAGAATAGGCAGTGTGGCCCCATTTTCTTCTTCAATAAATAACAATAATAATCCTTGAATTTGGTACACTGTACTGTCGTGCCTTATCGTTTCCTTCACAGAATATACTGTAAAGGACATCAGTGAGCCAGTTAGGTTTTCACAGCATTTTCTGCGGCTATTTTTCTGGTGCTTGCTCAAATTAACTTTTTTTTAATTGAACCACCTTTGTTACATTCGAGCACATAATCCTTGGGTCATTTAGGTTTGAAGACTTATCTCTTTGACCTTACTTTTGCTCATCATTCCCAACTCTTGCAGATTGGGTGCTCAGGCAGTTGTGAAAAGTGCTTTGACATTTCCTCCCAACGTGAAAGGCACAATGTGAATGTAGACTGTATTGCTAGTTCAGTATTCCCACTGCAATCACACACACTCACATGTACACTATAGAGCACTGTATTTACAGTATGGAGCCTTTCATATTGGAATGAATACAGTAAAGTGGAATAAAAGTACTTCACACAGCTGAATGGACACCTCAATTGTGTGTGTGTGGGGGGGAGGGGGG
>JAAILG010005014.1:19544-38664 GCA_012026655.1 Hydrolagus affinis | reverse complement strand
AAGAGTATGGCTTCCGTCTCTTTTCCATGTTCAGCTGCAGGAAGTTTACATTCGTCCAGGCCTTGATGTCTGCCAGACAAGCTGTAGAACATTGGCGGACCTGGAGTTGCTGCTGGAAGTGGCAAAGTAGATTTGTGACTCATCCATATGCATGTGGAAGTTTTCCCCATGTCTGCGGATGACATCACCCAGAGGGAGCATATAGATGAGGAAAAGAAGAGGGCCAAGGATGGAGCCTGGGATACCGTGCATGTTGCCAGGCGGGAGAAAAAACTAGTTGTTAAGATGAAGTGGTGAAGTTGGTTAAGCAGGACTCAAACCATGTGAGTGCTGTCCAACTAAGGTGGATGAGGGAAGGAGAGGCGGTGGAGGAGGATGGTGTGGTCAACTGTGTCGAACACGGCAGAGGATGAGAAAGCAGAGGGGTTTCTGGTCACTGATAGAGTGGATGTCATTCATGACTTTGACAAGCATTGTCTCTGTGCTGTGGGCAGGGCGAAAACCAGACTGTAGGAGCTCGAGGAGGGAGTAGAGGGAGAGATATGTTGCAGAGTTGACCTGCAAGTGGAGAGGAGATGGAGTTGAGTGACCAGCTGTTGGGTGGGAAGGTGATTGAGGCCACAGGTCACTTCATCCCGGTGATTGTGGTTGAGAGGGAGTAGGGAGAAATAGGGTCAAAGGAGTGTAAGGAGGGAGGAGTGGCAGGAATAAGGCAGAGGGAGAAGGTTGTGTGAATGGTCTGGGTGGGGTTGAAGAGACTGTGGGATGGAGTTTCAGAGTGTGAGGGCAGAGAGGCTGAAAGCTGGTAATTTTACTGAGGTGGTGGAAGTCAGTGCTGATCATGGCACAGATGTGGGGAGAAAGGACAGTTCAGGGTCAAACGACAGCCAGGTTCCTAACTGGCTTCATAAGATGGAGTGTGCAGCATTGGATTTTGATGCTGGCTGCACCCAACATAATAATAATAATAATAATAATAATACTCGCATTTGATATAGCGCTTTTCACATCTTATCGATGTCCCAAAGCGCTTCATAGAATATACTGTAAAGTGAATTAACTGTATATTTGTGGTCCCAAGGTGCGGAGGCACTGACGCCAGCCAATCGGTAGGGCCTCAGTCTTGCTAACATTCAGCTGTAGAAACTTGCCCCCGTCCAAGACTTGATGTCGGACAAGCAGGCAGTCAGGACACTGGTAGTCCTGGAGTTGAGGGTGGTAGTGGAGAGATAGAGTTGGGTGTCATCTTCGTACATGTGGAAATTTACGCCATGTCTGCGGATTATGTCACCAAAGGGGGGCATGTAGAGGGTGAAGAGGAGGAGACTGAGGACAGAGCCCTGAGGAACGCTGCACAATAGAGTAAAAAGGCTAATAGGGTCTTGTGCTTTATATCCAGAAGGATAGAATATAATCGTGAGAAGATGATGTTGAATTTATACAAAACTTGATTAGATAACATTTGGAATATTGTGTCCAATTCTGGTCTCCACACTTCAAGAATGATATAGCTGTGATGGACCAAGTACAACATGGGTTGACAAAGATGATACCTGTGCTGGCAGGTTACAGCTATCAGAATAAGAATTACAATCCTTGATTTTGATATAGTGCTTTTCACGTCTTCCAGACGTCACAAAGCCTTTCACAGAATATACTGTAAAGTGAATTGACTGTATATTTGTGGGAAAAACTCTACACTGAAAGGATACACTGAATGGGGTAGGCCTTTTTTCGCTAGAGGAGACCGTAAAGGATCCCCCTAATGAAAGTTATAAAAAGGTTGGAAATGATTAACATATTATGTTGTTTCGCAACCACATCACTCCCACCCTCGCCATCTCCACTGGCTCCCCGTCACCCAGAGGATCCAATTCAAAATCCTCGTCCTCACTTTCAAGGCCATTCACAGCCTTGCTCCCGCCTATCTCTCTGACCTACTGTCTCCCTATCTGCCTGCCCACACGTTCAGCAGACTCAGGCCTGCTCCGCGTCCACCGGCCTGACCGCCCAACCATCGGCGGCCAGGCTTTCAGCCTCTCTGGTCCCACCCTGTGGAACTCCATCCCACGGCCCCTCCGCTTTGCTTCCTCCCTTTCCTCCTTCAAGGCCGGTCTCAAGACCTTCCTCTTCGACCGCGCCTTCGGCTGCCCCACCAACTCTGCCCCCTCTCCCACTCTCCTCCTTCCCCCTACACTGACCCTCCCCCACCTCGCTCGGATCCCGACGTGATTGCTCAGCGCTTTGGAACATCCTCCCGATGTGAAAGGCCCTATATAAGTGCAATTTTGTTGTTGTTGTTTCCACTGGTTGGGAAGACACAAATATAAGATAGTGACCAGTGGATCCAACAGAGAATTTAGGAGGACCTACCTCACTCAGCGGGTAGTCAGATTGTGGAACTCATTGCCTGAAGTGATGATCAAATATGTTAATATAGATAATAATAATAATCCTTGCGTTTGAAATAGCGCTTTTCACATCTTCTAGACGTTTCAAAGCGCTTCACAGAATATACTGTAAAGTGAATTGACTGTATATCTGTGAGTGAAACATGGCAGCCAATTGCGCACGGCAGTGGATTGAAATGACCAATTATTGTTTTTTTTGAGGGATTATTATTAGGCGTGTGGAGTAAGGAAACTTGCCCACGGTTTCGCCCTATCTGGAATTGAACCCTGGTCTCTCGCTTGTAAGGCGAATGCTCTACCCAATGAGCTACAGGACTCCACACTCACACACAAACACACACGAGAATCTTTCTACCCGGCTCCTGTTAACCCTGCAAGCCAAGCCCGAATGGTTAGGGTGATCTGAACTGGCCAAGTAGTGGGAAAGCTTGCCAGTCAGTGACAAGCTATGTGGTCTTAGCTGGTTAAACTCCAGCAGCACCCCAACCCACACTCTGGGCTCCGCAAACCTTGCCCCTTGCCAACCTGTGCGTAACACTTTGTGGAATTCGGTGAGTAGGATGTGTCCCTCCAGGAAGAGAGTGCACATTCCATTCCAATATACATATATCTCTGAAATTTTCATGTATAGGTAGAATGCCTGGTACTCTGTTTGGTTTGGATAGTTGAAGCATGGTGAAAGTTTCCTCATGTGTCAGACATCTGACCAAATCCAACAATGTACTAAATCAACAACAAAATTACATGTATTGCAACTTTCACATCGGGAGTATGTCCCAAATCAATAGAGCGATGTATCATATCAATACAACAACTTGCATTTACATGTCGCCCCTCACACAGGGTAGTATCCCAGAGCGCTCAGAGTGTACAACAATGTACTGTACAGTTTCAATAAAGCAATCTACATCAAGAGTAATTCAGTATCAATAGAGCAATGTATGATATTGAATAGAGCAATGTAATACTAATATATAATAATATAATATTAATAATTAATAATAATCTTTGCATTTGATATAACGCCTTACTACATCTTCGGGGCATTTGAAAACACTTCACACAATATAGTTGCATGCTGCAGGATCCCACAAACAGTCGTGGATTGAATGACCAATTTTTTTAAAGTAATTATTATTAGTAATTAAATAGAGGCGTGTGGAATAAGGAAACTTGCCAAACGTTTTAACCTGCCAGGAATCAAACCCAGGTCTCTCGTTTGTGAGGCAAGTGCTCTAACCATTAAGCTTAAGCAGGTGGAAGTTTTAGTTTTTTTGCTTTTTTTGGTTTATTGCAGGGAAAGAAAGACAGGGCCGTTGCGCACTCATCACGGTGGGGAATGTTTATTTCTTGGCATGTGTTACGGGTGTGTTATTTTAACAACACAAATGTAAATATATGTTTTTATAAATAAATATATATTTGTTTTTTAAAAGTATTCTTCTGTGTTATTGTGTGAGTTTTGTTTTTTGGGGTGTGACCCACGCCCTCCTACAAACAGCCATGAGAACTTGGAATTCAGATGATTTTATTATTCGAGATTTTTAAGAAACTGCTTGCTGTTGAATTTGAAAGATTAAAGAGTAGTTGGTCAGTCAGTCCTCGGCTTCACCTGTCAGGGCTTCCTGACCCGGCTGTCACCAGTGGAGCCCCGGCATTTCAAGATGCATTCAAGAGGAAGCTGGACCTTCACCTGATGGAGAGTGGAGCTCCTGTAGCTCAGTGGTTAGAGCACCCGCCTTACAAGTGTGAGACCCAGGCAGGTCAGGGCGAAACTTTGGGCAAGTTTCCTTACTCCACAAGCGTAATAATAATCTGTCCAAAAAAAATTAATAAAAAATTGGTAATTTCAATCCACCACTGTTTGTGGGGACACTGCTGTGCACAATTGGCTCCTGCATTTCACCCACAAATATACAGTCAATTCACTTTACAGTATATTCTGTGAAACGCTTTGAGATGTGGATAAGATGTGAAAAGCGCAATATTAAATGCAAGGATTATTATTTATTATTACCTGTAGTAGGGAATAGAGAGGTATGGTATGAGTATGGAATGCGTGAAGGCTTGTGTGCAGTAAAAACACTCATGGGACTGGTTGGTCTAAGCAGTCTGTTTCTGTGCTGTACATTCTTTGTCATATTTGTTATCTCCTGAAACTCTGCCCTTCTTCACAGCTGTTACTTGGCTGCTTGCGCTAGCAATCTGAGAAATTTTGCACCCATCACGTTAATTGAAAATATGCTGCAGGAGAAATACAATAACTCAAGCTTATGTCCTGAGAAAATGGCCAACACTACCCTAAACAAAGAGACATACGGGGTCTCAGTGAGTGTTGAGAATATGGTGTTTCCCTCAATTAGTCAATTAACAAGCTCATCTCAACAGCAACCAAACAACTTGAATTTGTATAACACAACTTCATACAGGATAGAGTCTGGCTGCATTGCACAGCGGTGGGGCTGGTCGCCAACAATGCAATTTATTGAAAGTGAAGTAATACATTTGACAAAATAATAAATATTTTGCATAAATATTACGTGCCTTTTGTTTGTAAAGACTAATGGTGAATTACTGAGCATGTGCAAGTCTTAAGTGTGATATCACAAACAGACCCACGATGTCAGGGGCTGCACCTTTGTGATCTCACCATAGAATGAATTTGCTGGGAAACAAATACTATTTACAAGACTGGGCTCAGTTAGAGCAAAGAAAAATGTCTAAGGGAACACTTGGCTTGCTCCAAGTGATATTTATTCCAGATTCAGATAAAGTTTTATAATTTTATTATTGTTCTTAAAATTTTATGAATACAGTAGTATAAAGTTCTGGTAAGTATTTTTAAACACATTTTATTTAAAATATATGCTGCTTTTTTTATGGTTTTATATTACTCTATATTTGTCTCTCCTTATACAATACCACAAACCCATCTGTGGGCTTTGTCTTGTGAACAAGGGTGCAAATACCTGTCGATAATCAATATGCCTGTTTAACACAATGCATAATAACCCAACTGAAAATAGCAACTCACTGAATGGGAGGAAACTGAGTAGAAATTTCAACCGAGTTGGAGTTGTAGAGAGCTTGGTATCCAAATTAAGCCTGAATTTTCTCAAAAATTCAACAGGATACCATACTTATAACAATGGTCTTAAAGCATTGAGTGTTTTGAGGTATTTCAACAACAACACATTACATTTGTATACGGGCCTCTCACATCATGAGGGCATTCCAAGGGGCGCTGGACAAACACACACTGTTCTCTGCCATCTTATACTGGGCTGATATTATTTAACTTTCCCTGCTTCCTTCTGCTCAAGTTTTTCAACAAAAGTGCATGTTTTCCAGAAAGTAACTGACATTCATTTTTTTTGCAGAATATTCAAGTAGTGTTGTTGGTTTGTGGGTTGATGCAATTTGCCCCATCAAATGAACCTACATGGAAAATCCAGTGAACAAGAACGCTTTGAGAACAGGGCGGGATCATTGTTCTGCTGGTGTCCTGTCAACCAGTAGCCTAGACAAAGGTTGCTGCGCCAAAAGATGCTCCAGTTCCATCTCAAGACAAGGACCAAAATTGAACACCAGAAAGTCATCTTCATTTTCCAGTTTCCCTGCCTCTCATGGTAAGCTCACTGGTCGTATGACACAAGGAGAAGCTGAATTTAAGAACCACCTTCAGAACCTCATCGAATCTTTCTACCAGAATACAGAAGGCCCAAAGAGAAGAGAACGCTCCGAATTGATAAACTCCCAAAAATCAGAAGATCCATCTTATCGCTCCTCACAGAAATGTGTAGCCCAGGAATGGCAAGAGGCTCCATCGAATTTCTGCAGTTCAGATTCCTCCTTGACCCAACGTGATCTGGAATATCGATGTGAAAAGATAGCTATGAGGCCAAACAGCAACTCATCTATGTGTAACACTGATTCACCAGCAGAGGCCTCTCTGATATTGAGCTCCATTGGCAACCAGCTCCCAGTGAACGTGTATGAGGAGGTGTACTGCCAGATGAAACAACTACAGCGGTTGACGTATCATGTTGAAAAACTCGGAGAAATGGTAGGCAATAAAGGCTTGTAAAATACAGCAATAGCATTGAATTATAAAATGTTACAAGGCAGAAACTGACCATTTGGCCCATCTAGTTTGCATTGCTATTAGCATTCTCTGCTTGCTCTCCATGCTCATTAATATTCCTCTTTTTCAAGCATCTATCAATTTTTTTTAATTGAGGTGGATGCCTGAAAAAGAAGACTATTGTTTTTACATCTTTCTAAAGTCAATCTTTCCAAATAGCGAGTGGAAACTTGCTAAAGACTTCCAAAATCAGCCTGATCTGATTCACAATTGATTCAGAAATGTATACCCATCCACCTTTTATCCACCAACTCTCAACTATCCTTTCTCCACACATCTGTGCCATGACTTGCTCTGCCTTTTTTACCGATCATTTTACCGAGTGCATTGGAATGCTTTATTGGTGGGTATCCATACAATATTGTTAGTCTATTATTAATATGGTATGTTTTAAAATAAATTAATTTTTTTGGGGGGGATTTTCGGCAACTTGCCACTCGAATATCCGGCATATTTGATTAATCGACACTGGTCAGGTCCTGAGGGTGCCGGATAACAAAAATTTTACTGTATCAGTTATCCAGCTCATCCATATTCATGTTTAGATACATGTATGGGTAACAGTTCCACAATCAAATGCAAAGATTGTAATCCGGAAGTTGTGGTTTTGATGACGATAGGTTGAGAAACTGATTACACATTATTACTATAGAATAGATTAGATATGTATATAATCTGTATATGTCGCCCACAAAATACAGTAGTCAATTCACTTTACAATATATTCTGTGAAGCGCTTTGAGATGTCTTGAACAAGTGATGAGACGCTATATCAAACGCAAGGATTATTATATTAAAATCAATGTGAGAGTAACTAAGCTGGTGATTTTAAACACTGAGTTCAATTAATGACTTACATTACAAATGCAAGAATTATTATTACAAAATGTACTTCACGCTGGATAGGATTTTGGATTGCTGATGGATTTGTCTCAGAATCTCACAGTGACAAATCACTGCCTGCTGATGAAATCTTTAAACTCAAGAGGATCACAGTCAAGCAGGGAAAGGAGATCTAAGATGTTGCGAATGAGTATGTCAAAGCAATGTGATATTAAGTGTTCTAAATGTAAGGAGCGAGGTGTAAAAGCAAAAATATCTTAGAAGAGAGTTTCAAAGGAGAGTGAGGAGTGCAGATGGTTCAGTGATGAGACGAAAGGAGAGAGGCCAGGATAAACCAATAAACCAGGAGAGGAGGATGCAATGATAGGATGCTGCCCTGCATGATTGATGGGTGCTATATAAATGCAAGTTGTTGTTGTGGTCAGAAAAGATTTCACAGATAGCAAAGGGGCCAGATGATGTATAGATCTAACAGTAAGAACAGTGATTTTACAGTCATTTCACTCGGAACGGGGAATCAGAAAGAAATAATTCTAGAAAAGCAGATCTGTTTCAGACCAAACCTGCCAGAGTTTAAATTTGGAGTGTGTTAAAGCAACCAAGTTGGTAAACAAAATGGTTTACTATGCAAATGGTTACTGAAGAAGGGTGGAATCTCCACGCCCAGTTTTAGCAACATAGTTGTGCCTGTGTTCAAGGCGACTAGGTATCTCATGTCACCATCGTATATCAGCAGGCATTAACTTGTTATGTGATTTGAAGCTGTGTTTTCTCACGCTTGATAATTTGAGGGTGAATTATTTTTAGATGACCCATTTTGGAATTGAATTTGTTGTGAAAATTGGACATTGTATTTGTTGTGTTATCAATTCAGTTGTATGCAGTTGTGTAAGTTAGCCAAGGCCGATGTTATTACAGTAAAATGATTAGGTGGGTGGAAAGCTACAGTTGTTCACTGATCGGCCTGAAGTCGATAATCATGATACTGTATAAAGAAGTAAAGTATAGCTGAGCTACACATCAGTTGGAGTTGGTTGGAGAGAGAGAGCGTCAATGCATCGGTTGCTGATTCCTTTCTGTCCACTTGCAACTAGGGTTCTGTCTTCTTGTCCTTCTTAACCTCTTGGCCACTTTCGATACTGTTGACCACTCTTCTTCTCCACCGCCTCATCTCTCTCCTCCACTCCAATGGTTCTATTCTTGCCTGGTTCCAATCCTACCTCTCCTACCATCTGTACTTCATGACACTAATGGATTATCCTCTCGCCCCTTCACTGTCATGTGTGGCTTCTCTCAGGGCTCTGTCCTTGGTCCCTTCCTTTTAAATCTATATGTGCTCCTGCTTGACGATGTTATCTGCAAGCATGGGGTCAATTTTCACTTGTATGTAGATGTCACTGGTCTATTTCAGGTCCCCCACCACACCATTGGTGGTCAGGCATTAAGCTTCTCTGCCTCCACACTCTGGAACTCTACTCCTCAATCCCTCTGACTCACCCTCTCTATTACCTCCTTCAAATCCCATCTGAAGACCTTTCTTTTTGACTATGCCTTCAGCCACCTTTCTGACTCAGGCGGGAGTGCTACCGACTGAGTCAGCAGGCATTGAAAATCAGATGAGAGCAAAGGTCAGTCAAATATACTGGATCACTAATGGTTCGCAGTGGTGAACCATAAATCAACACTTAATGCTGACATAAACAAAACACAAAATACTACAGATGCTGGGAATCTGAAACACAAACAGAAGTTGCTGGGGAAACTCAGCAGGTCAGGCAGCATCCATGGAGAAAGGAAAAAGAGTCAACATTTCGGGTCTATAACTTTTTGTCAGAACAGTTCTGACGAAGGGTTGTAGACCCGAAACGTTGACTCTTTTTCCTTTCTCCAT
This sequence comes from Hydrolagus affinis, assembly GCA_012026655.1. Taxonomy (NCBI): domain Eukaryota; kingdom Metazoa; phylum Chordata; class Chondrichthyes; order Chimaeriformes; family Chimaeridae; genus Hydrolagus; species Hydrolagus affinis. Next base: position 29,375 of record JAAILG010005014.1, on the reverse strand, counting down.
GGATGCTGCCTGACTTGCTGAGTTTCCCCAGCAACTTCTGTTTTTGTTTCTTAATGCTGACATGTTGTATTATAATAGCTTTCCCTCTCATTTTACAATAGGGCATCTCCTAATATGACATACAAAGTAAAAAATAAAAAGCTTGTATTTTTATTATGGCAATATTGAAATGTCTCAGGTGTTTCACTATAATTTCAGTCATCTGTACCAAGAGTACATAACCAGCCATGAATTTAATGATTGGAGGCCTATTGGCCAGGGTACCAGGATAAACTTCTTTCCCTTCTCAAATAGTGTCGCAGCATTTTTTTATGTGTTTCTGAAGAACAGGACTTTGGATTAGTGGAAAATGTGGAGTTTTGTGGTATTGGTTAGAACACTTGCCTCGCAAATGAGAGAACCTGGGATTTATTCAAAAACAACTTGTATTTATATAGCTCTCTCCTTGCCGGCGGTGTCTCAGAGTGCTTATTCAAGGGCAGGACGAAACGTTAAGCAAGTTTCCTGTTTACATAACAGTAAGTAGGAACCCAGTTGTTAGTCAATTGGTGGATCACTGTTCCGGGGGTAATAATCCCTTCAAAACAAAATTACAAAAAATTATTTGGTCACTCAATCCATGAGAATCTGCTCTGCATAATTCATTGTGGCATTTTGTATATTCATATACATATATTCTGTGAAGTGCTTTGAGGCATTTTGAAGACGCGATATCAAATGCAAGCATTATTATAGCAAATGTAAGGATTATCATTATTATCATACAAAGATTGACATGTCTAAAAAAATCAGCATTTCCCAGCACTGCACTGTTATCAGAGTTCTCTACGAGTTCAAGTCCTGACCTGGGTCTTGCACCATAATCTTGTGATCCAGAGGCAAAAGTGACAGTTCAGTTGGTAACGCATTCCTTTAATGCTTCTTTGTTATATATTGATCTTGCATTCCTGTCATAAAAAAGTGTTGGTTATCTCACAACTCTAGTTCTCAAGAATAATTTACACATCTTGTTTATTGTCACTTCTTGAAATTGACCACAGAATATTTGGCAGTTAAACCCCCTCTCAAAATTCTGGTTAAAATTTAAAAAAAAGGACAAATCATCATTTAAAAGCATTTCTGGTCTGAGTAACTTGAGGCTACTTCTCCAAACCCTTCAATTTCTGCTCCCCACCTCAACTTCTTGTCTTCCCCTCAAGCTCTCCTGAAACCCATCCTTCCCAGCCAGTGATTGCTTCTGACCACATTTTTGTTTAACGCAACAATATCAAATACCACAATTTTAACCCTTATCAGATTGTAAAATGTATACCTTTGGACAGACTGTGGTCCTTCGCCACTGTTTTAGGATTCAAATAATGAGCAAAGTCATTTATGGTGGTATGAAATGAACGATTACTGCATATTTAGGCCTTGTGAGTGATTGCATTAACAGAGCAACATAAGAACAATTAAGATGGTTTGACTATTTGTTTAATTACAGCAAGATCAGACATGAAGGAAAGATGCATTAGCTTGCTAAAATTCATTTCAGTACTTAGTAGAAGTCAACAGTTTGGAGATTGACATTTCCATTATTTGATCAGATGGTATTGGCTTCAGATGGCTTTGTGCTTCAAGCAATATTTCAGGGCATATACAATGATAACAAGATATGCATTTCAACAAGGTTGTTAAGAGAATAGAAAGATTAGCTGGTACACACTGTACATTTCAGTAAACAGACATTATCGATAACTACCATGAACAGTTTATTCAAAATCCCCTTTCAAATTAAGCTGCCATTTTACACAAGAATCACAGCTTGCAATTTATATAGTGGCGTTTGGGTAGGACAGATGTGCTTTACAAAGATTGAGGAGAGAAAAAAAAGGGAGAATTTGAGGGGTGTTCATCGATAGGATAGTCAGAGGTACATTTTTAAGAGGGGTTATGGACAAAGGGAGAGAGCAGTTGTGGGATTTGAATGAGTTGAAGCTATGGAAGATGGAGCTAAGGAAGCTGGTGGGGAAAGCATTGGAGAAATCTGGAGCAAATCCATACAGGTACCATCATACAGTAATGTTTTGTCCTATTTTCTGATCAGAAAATGGTGCTTCAGAATATTCTGCTGTCGAGTGGTCTTTGATGAGCATTGCCATGTTTTCTTGTACACAGATATAACAGAGGCCAGAGTGTCCTCAGCTACTGGCCACGCTCCTTCCCCTTATCAGTTATGGGACATTTAGGAAATTTCACACATCGTGCTAATGTCACAAACCAGCGAACACATGACACATTACCCTCTGTGGTGTCTTTTGAGAACAGTAGGTTGGTATAAATAGTCAGGACATTTGACAAAAGACGTAATGTAAAAATACCAAAACAGAAGCAAATGGCTGCACAGTTAAACCATGTGCACACTAGCCATTGAACAGCCCCTTACAAACACAGCGAGCCATCATAGACTGGCACCGTTTATTTCACAGGCTAGTCATTAGAGGGCAGGGTCTCTCAATCCTGATAAGACTTAACAAGCATCCACATGAGAAGCACAGTAATGACAACTACCATGAAATTAAGGAAGAGTTCTTGTGTGGATCGGTCCATGGTTGTTGAGTGTTCGGGGCAGGATGGCACAACCGCTTCCAAATAGACCACTTCAATGGAGTCAGCACCTCAGAGTGACAGCTAGATGAACTGGGAAGAATAGTACTCGCACCACAGCTCCCGCTTGTCTGAAACAAAGATTGCACAGTTCTTTCTGATTAGTATAGACATAAGTTTCTGTAAAATAATGTGAGGAGAAACATACATTAATAAAACAGCCTTTTTTAAAAAAAATGATATTTTAATCACCGTTGATCTGCTGTTCTGAATCAATTTGGGTCATAGTTTGGAAGATATGTATCATTGGTGATCAACATGTATCTCAGTGGATTTCCACAATGTTTGTTCTCTGGTTTAAAACTTGACCCAGGTTGCAGGAATCAATCTCTAATTGACTTACTGACACCAATTTGAGCAGCTTTAGTTCCAAGTTCCAAGTGAATTGTGGACCCAAAGCACTAAACTGTTTGGAGCAAGTTGGCATTAAACCAGCAATGTCACTCCAAGAACTTCAGGACAGGTGGTGTACAAACTGAAAAAAATGCTGCCCTGCCACAAGAGAGGGTGCTCTTCGGAGGCTTGAGTTCTGATAGATTGTTTGTGCCAAAAAGAGATAACTTTATTCATGGTTAAAGGCCAACCACCATGTGATGTTGGAGTGCTCAGTGCTGGCCAAAGTGAGTTCCCAAAATGGTAATGTGTTCAGGGCTGACCCTCCCTCAGCTTAACAAGCACAAAACCAAACTGTCAGAAAAATGCTGAAGTGAAGCTCTCATGGACACAAGACCATCAATCAAGCATTCACTTGTCACTTGTCGCCTGCACAATCATTTGCAAATGGCACAAATAACCCAGTCATGAAACTTGCTGGCTGAATATGTCCATAAAATAATAAAAAAATAATAATCCTTGCATTTGAAACAACGCTTTATCACATTGTTGAGACGTGAAGAGCTTCACAGAATATACTATAAAATTAATTAACTGTATATTTTATGGACGAAAAGTCCATAAGGTATATGTATCTCAGTTGGGTCTGTACGACATAATGCAGAAGAAGTGTCCAAGAGTTCAAATAGTTTTATAGGAAATGGTTACAGCCAAAAAAAAACATGCTTTAATAATGCCTTGTCTGAGGGAAATAAGTTGTAGTACCTTTCAATAGGACCATCTGCAACAAACAAAGTTACATTAATATTGTGGTTGGTCTATTCTAATACTGTACTTCTTTAACCTTGACGAGATGTGCTATCAGATTACAAAGGAGTTTAATTTGTGGTCAGCATTGGCTCTCAGTAAAAGTGTTAATGATATGGGTAGCTAACCATTTCGCTGGCTTTGACCTAAGAATACTTTGGGTTTTAACACTATAATGCCCAACATTTACAATTTTTTTTAAATCCAAAGCTGCAATGAAACTTTATTAAGTAAAAGGTTTACAACACTATATTTGGAGAAATAAAGAAAATTAATTTTTTTATAAAATACCGTTTAGACAATGCACAAATTAATTGCTTGCGATTTTATTGTCAAGTCTGGCTATCTAACCTGACACCTTGGATTTTTATTCAGTTGGGATATTACTGTAAAATTAGCTTTTAAATACTTTTTGAGGACTAGAGATTTTCTCATTAGATCTATATTAACAGTTATTCAGATAAGATCTTCTGTAAATGGTTAGAGTTACATTCGAGCAATAGTAAGTTTATTGCCACATTATCTACTACAACAACAACAACCTGGATTTATATCGCGCCCTCCATGCCAGATGGTGTCTCAGAGCACTTCACAAAGCGGATCTCGGGGCCGAGCTTGGGGAGGGGGAAAAAAGGTGACCAAAAACACAGTCGAAAAGAAAAGTCTTCAGGCACTAACCGTTTACCATATCGGATTATAAAAATAGTTTATATTTATCATTGTCAAAATGAATTCCTATGACACCGAATGCTTTAAAATGTTAATGTAATACATTTTATTTGTGACTTTCTTTGATTAATCTGAAAACAAAGATTACTTTGGGATAAAAAGGCTTTGTAATCCCTGAAGAAAGATCACTTTCTGGTGTGTTTACGAATAAGTGAACTGTACAGCTCTATGAACTGGTCAACTATGCTGAAATATCATTTCAATCCAGTTGAATGAAGAGGTGCCACATTACATAAATTGGAGAATTATACATCACATTATAGCCATTAGATTTGATCTAAAACCTAATCTATTGGAGCTAAAAAATTTAGTTTTATGTACAACTGGAATTAACGTTAATCGCTAACTCCTAATTTTAGATAAAATACAGCTGGATTATTTTCAGATAATAAAATACTTAAAATGGGAACCCCCCAAAAGATGTCAGGCATATTTGTTTCAGATAAAATTGACTGTTTAAGTTTGCAATTAACACAGCACCAGTGTTTTTGCTTAGCTTATTCTGATGCCTTTTATTCATTATTGAAACAAAATCATTCGGAAATACTTGTGGGAACATTAAAAAAAAGTTTGAAGAGCATCAATTATAATTAAGTAATATGGAAATATAAGAAACTATTAGACAATATATACACACACTTTATACTTTACCTGTTGAGCAAATGGTTTAAATGTTGCAGCTGTTAATGGCGATCTGGGCTGATAGTCCCTGTCTATCTTCAACTGCAGTCTGAACAGAGCATTAGTGGGATATAAAGTAGTCTAAGAGGGAGGGGAGTACCCAAATTTTGGCAGGAAAAGCAGTGATGTCACAGATAAGTATACCAGTGGGTTGATTGGCCTGAGGGATTTGTGACATCCCAAAGTACTTTCTAATTAATTATGGCATTGAGGAGCTTTTTCGAGAACATGGCAAAAAGTCTTTATAGAATCGTTGGCAGAAAACAAAAAGACTGAACTTTACTCGCACGGGTTTCAATGAAAAAAACAAACATTGCAATATGGTTTCAATTGCAATAAAACATGCCATGAACTTATTCATTCGAATGTTAGTTAGTCTGTTCCAGAGTTTTGCCACCTTTTTTCAATTATTACTCTTTCTCTTGACACACACTGACACACATATAATATTATAATAATAATAATCCTTGCATTTGATAGTGCACTTTTCACATCTTCTAGACGTCTCAAAGTGCTTCACAGAATATACTGTAAAGTGAATTGACTGTATATATTTGTGGGCAAAATGCAGCAGCCAATTGCACACAGCAGTGTCCCACAAACAGTTGTAGATTGAAATGAAAAATTTGATTATTGTTTGTTGTTTAGGCGTGTGGAGTAAGGAAAAGGAAACTTGCCCAAGGTTTCGCCCTGCCGTGCCTGGATTTGAACACAGGTCTCACGCTTACAAGGCAAGTGCTCTAACCACGGTGCTGCAGGACTCCACAGAGCATGCTCCTACAGAGCATATCTTTTATTCGACAGACGTAGTCGTGTAGCCGCAATGTAATCAGCCAAGTAGGTGGAGTAAGTACAGTGCAGGCGTCACTGACAAAGTCATGAACCTCAGTCAGTGTTTATGTGGTGAATTGAAGTACATCAATTGTATTACTTGTGAGATGAGAAGTTCCAGGTAATAAATGTTTCAAATAGAGACCTGGGGTGACATCTGGTTTATTGTTAGTCTACCTGATGTACCCTTTATTGTATTGGTTAGAGCAATCGCCTCGCAAGCGAGAAGAACAGGGTTCAATTTCCGATCAGCGTGAAACCTTAGGCATGTTTCCATACTCCACACTCATTTGTTTGCCAAGCAATAATTAGGGGAACCCAGTTATTAGTTGATTTAAGTGAGTGCAATCATTTCTTTCTAGTCCTTTCTGAGTTGAATATGTTCCAACGTTTTGCTTCCTTCATCAGGCATACAAACACCTGTCACTGTCTGCTGCATATGATACTGTATGGAACTCTCTTGAGTTCTCACGTTTCTTGTTAAAATATTCCTTGCACACGGCTGCAACTCAAACTCAACTGTCTCTTGGTGCGTGCCTAACATTTAGAAAAATACTTTATTTTATTTCAGCCTGAAATAAACACATCTCTCTATTTTGTTTTCTTGCTCCCATTCCTGTATTTCCTCTCCTGCAATCTCAAGCAGTATCCTCATGAAAATGCAACAACAACAATAACAAATTGAAGTTATACAGTGCCCTTAATGCCTAGAGGCCATCCCAAGAAACTGGAAGATTGAGAGTTTAGCACTCAAGCTGGGGGTTGGAATTGGGAGTGGCCAAGAGGGTGTGGGTGGGGAAGATGGCCGAAGGCACAGTCAACAACAACAACAAAATTACATTTATAGTGCACCTTTCATGTCAGGAGGATGTCCCAAGTCGCAGAATAGCTAGGTCGGGACCCGAGCGGGGGGTAGTGGGGGGGTAGGTCGAGGTAGGGGCAGGGGGAAGGAGAGTAGGAAAGAGGTGAGAGTTAGGAAGGGAGCAAAAGGCACAGTTAAAGAGGAAGATCTTGAGACCAGCCTTGAAGGAGGAAAGGCAGGAGGCGAGGCGAAGGGATTGCGGTATGGAGTTCCAGAGTGTGGGGGGCAGAGAGGCTGAGAGCCCGGCCACCGATAGTAGGGTGGTTTGGGTGGGGGACATGGAGCAGGCCAGATCCCGCTGAATGGAGTGGACATGTGGGTGGATAGGGAGACAGCAGGTTGGAGAGATAGGCGGGTGCAAGGCCATGAATGGCCTTGAAAGTGAGGGTCTTGAGATGGACTTTCAAGGAGGAGAGGGAAGGGACAACAACAACGAAATTATATTTGTATAGTGCCTTTCACATTGGGAGGACATCCCAAGCCATTGGACAGTTTGTGTTTTGGACCTGAGCTGAGGATTGGGATCGGGGAGGGTGGAGGGCAGGCGGCAGGAGGGTGATCAAAGGCACAGTCGTAGAGGTGGGTCTTGAAAGAGGCAGGTGAGGGGATGAGGTGGAGGGACTGCAGGATGGAGTTCCAGAGGCTAGCTGAAGGCCATGCCCGCCCCACCATTGGACCGGATTCCACTAAGTAGAAGGAGTGGGCAGATTTGTAAGATATTAGGAAGTCACTGAGGTAGGGGGAAGCAAGGGCATGGTGGGCTTTGAAAGTGAGGACAGGATCTTGAACTCTATCCTCTGTGTGATGGGAAGCCAGTGATAGGCTTGGGAAGCCTTGTGTGGAAGAGGACACAAGATGTAGGGTTTTGTATGGTGTGCAGCTTCTGAATGGGAAGAATTGTGAAGTCCAATGAGCAGAGATTTGGCATGGACCAAGATCAGACAGAACCAAATATACATATTGGTATGTATATACCAATAAACATAGTTCTGAATTGAGGTTTATTAACAAAGGAAGTACTGTACTCACACCCCACTCATAACAATCAAGTTTCTTCTGGCCTATGTGGCTAGGCCATTGGTTTCCTCTGTCCTATCCTTAGAGTAGAAAGATCTCCCTGTCCCCCAGACCAGAGCAGAAAAAGATTCAAAGCGTTTCAAAGTGCTTCATAGAGTATACTGTAAAGTGAATTAATTGTATATTTTGTGGGCCAATTGTGCACAGCAGTGTCCCACAGATATCTTATGGATTGAGTGACCAATTTTACTCTTTACTCTCTGAACATATCCCTAGGTCAGTGCCATGCCTCTGCTAGCCACTCACTAATAAATTGATTTGCCATTATTACTACATAATGCCTCCTCGTCTCAAACCTGTAACAATGATCTTGCCATAAACTTTTTCCTTCTGGCCCTGCTGTACCACTACAGTAATTTATAAGATGATCTTGTCACCTCGTCTGAATCTGTCAAGCCTACATGTTACAGTCAGCAATTTGGAACTTGAGTTGTAAGTCAACACTAAGAGCTATAATCTCAGCAGGTTGCCCCATAGATAAATGCCAATGTTTCACCAAAGGGATATGAATACTTGAAAATATTTTCAGATAAATTAGTCATTCACCTTTTTGCTGTTTGTGGGACTTTGCAATGGCACAAGGTAACTGCTCTGTATGCTTAGAAAAGTAGTGACTGTTTAACATAATTACTATAGAATTGCACATATTGTGAAATGTCAAGTTGGTTCAATTGGTAGAACTCTTGCTTCTCAATCAGAAAGTCGTAGGTTCAAGCCTCATGTTTAGGCCTTGAACTCGTATACTCTAGGATGGCACTCCAATACAGATGTACACAAGATATATTGCATTGTCAAAGGTGCCGTCCTTTGGATAGAATGTTACTTCAAGGTCCCATCTATCTTTTCAGGTGGAAGGTGAAGATTTCATTCCTCCACTCAAAAAGAGCAAGGGACTCGACAAATCCTCAAAATAAAATTAGTAGTCAATTGAATGACCTGTTTGGCTACAAATATAGTCCACTTAATAATAATAATCCTTGCATTTCATACTGTGGAGTACTGTAGCTTTGTGGTTAGAGTCTCGCAAGTGAGAGGATCTGGGTTTGATTTACCAGCAGGGCAAAATGTTTGGAAACGTTCCTTACTCCAAACGCCTCTGTTTACCTAGTAGTAAGTAGGAACCCAGTTGTTAGTCGATTGGTGAATTGTTTTTCTGGGGGTAATAATCCCTTAAAAGAAAAGAACAATTTTTAAAATAAGAATTTGATCACTCAATCCACGATTGCTAGTGGGACATTGCTGTGTAATTGGCTGCTGCATTTCGCCTACAAAATATATCCTTTGCAGTATACAAGGATTATTATTATCATATAGTGCCTTATCACGTCAATAAGAATCTAAAGCACTTCATAAAATCTATTGTAAAGTGGATTGACTGTACTTTGTGAGTGAAACGCAGCAGCTAGTAAATCCTGTGAAGTGCTTCAAGACATCTTCCCAACGTGAAAGGCGCTGGAAAAACAACAACAAAATTACATTTATAGAGCGCCTTTCATGTTAGGAGGATGTCCCAATGCGCTAAAACGCAAGAATTCTTATTATTGATATGGTGAAGAGAGCTACAAAAAAGAGACAATTTAGATTTAATCACTTTACACAGAGTGCAGTTAACAACAACCAACAACTTCAATTTATATAGTGCCCTCCACGCCGGACAGCGTCTCAGAGCGCTTCACAATAGCGGATCCCAGGAGGCAGGGGCAGAAAGGTAACCAAAAGCGCGGTCGAAGAGGAAGATGACCTGAAACTGGGAAGAGAGGGGGTAAGGCGAAGGGAGTGAGGAAGGGAGTTCCAGAGCCTCGGGGCATAGTGGCTGAAGGCACAGCCACCGAGGGTGGAGCAGAGGATTCGGGGGACATGGAGGA